>OX328127.1:60571842-60635361 GCA_946811695.1 Gonocerus acuteangulatus | reverse complement strand
GGTTCATACAGGATATATTTTTTTTGTTTTTATGTTTAGGATTATTTAATTTAAATTTAATTATGTTATCGTTCATAAATGTAAGCATATTTTTAATGCCAAAAATGTAATTAAATCCTAATTTTGTCTTTAATTTAAGAAAATCTCAGGAACTACGTCATCTTAGTGTAATTCCATTTAGTATTTACTCCTGAATATTTGTTATGTTAGAATAAAATTTAATAATATCTACTATTTTTTTTTTTTTTTTTTTTTTTTTTTTTTAAATTAAATATTTAAAACCCAATTGAAAACTACTCAGTCAGTAGACATTTTACTGCCTAAACATTTCTCTTGTGAAAATTTGAAGAAGTAATTTGGAGGGCAATAAAACACTCCTAACACACCTGACACACATCTGCATTACTTCTTTTTTTTTTTTTTAACTTTATTGAACTGTCTTTGTTTTCATTTATTTATTTCAATCTTAGCGTTATTTTGTAATTTACGCAGAATGTTACAACGGGTTTTCCATAGGTTAACAACATTTTCTAACCAGGATATGCCTGATTGTCTTGTATTCTTCTCTAAGAAAAGGCCACCACCCCTAGTGAGAATCGAGCCAACATTCTTAGGAAGAAGTGCTCACACCTTACTAGGGCCTTCGGGCCTTTTCTTTAATATTTTTTTTTTTAAAAAGTCCCGATACAGGAGACCGAGACACCCCATTTCACTTTTCTGTAATTTGGTGAAGCACTTCCACTTTGGTAAAGTCAACTGCCAAAGCCGAAGTACTTGATTTCGTCACTTTGCTTTAGCGCAGCGACTTGTAAAACAACACTAATTTTAAGACATATTCTGTTGCCACTCTATGTAAAGAAGTAAAAACAAAAATCGTTCTATTTATTTTGTGTGCTCCGCTTTATTGGCGATCAACACAAAGAACAGTATCATCCGAAACATTTATTCTAGGAAATCAGCATGTAGTTTATAAAATTTTAACTGTACAAAACATTGTAAACATGTTATTTTTACGTCAACAGTGCTTTTTGTCGACAAATAAGATTATATAGTCCGGTGTTTTTGAGGTAGGTCAAGTGTTAATGTACTGGCTATCATTGCAGGGGAGTTCTTGCATATCATTCGGGACGTTAAAATTGCATCGTTTTTGGCATGTGTTTAATCGTAAGTTCTTTGATACATTTACTGCATATAGGTTTATCTCGTCTTGTCATAAGGTAATCGTGAGTTAGTCGAGTGTAAAAATCGCTTTCTGTGTAACATGTAGACCAAAGATAGAGTATTAAAAGTTGATTGAACGTTTCTACATTGGACTTTTACTCTAACCAAGTATAATATAAGTAATTAAAGTAAGTAAAAACGAATGAAGTCATGCGCCGCAGAGAAAGTATTAGCCTACATGGAATCTCCATTACTGTATATACTTCAGCCGATTGCGACAGTTTCTTTTGTCTCTTACATAACTCGAAAAAGGGACGAGCAAACTTGGAAAACGAAAGTGATACCAATCTCTCTGCTAGTTTCTTATGAAGATATGCTTAAATCCATGAATTGCTGCTTCATGTCTTCGCGTTAATGCAGTTTCAAAGATTTATGACCAGTTTTCATCTTATGTATAAGTATATCACTGTCCAAAAAAGTACTTACACTCGGAAATCTGTATAGATGCGTTATGGTTGATGTGTTGGAAGTCTTCAACACATTATTGCGTTTTGCAAGACAAACGGATAGATTGGATTCGGCTAGGAGAAAAAAACGTCAGATCTTCAAGCACAAATCTATATTGGACGTTTCGGCTGCACTTTGGCAGCCTTCTTCAGCTAAAAAATAAATGTACACAATTACAAACAAAAACAATCAAACAGTAAAAACCCTTTTAAACATCATGCCAATAAATTAAGAATCAATCGTTTTTTGTTTTGTTTTTTTTTTAGGTAAGTAATTGTTATACAAAATTTGGTTGTCAGTAAGTATAACTATTAACAAGAGTTCAAAGTAGAACAAAATGCAGAGAAACATAAGCCAACAGCAAACAGAAAAAACGAGCAGCATGAGCACACCAATAACACCATTTTACGTGAAAAAAACAATTTTTAATAATTAATACTGAAATAGTTTTTTCACATAGTTTATTATATTAATAGTTCATAATGGATTTGGTTGAAAAGATCAATAATTATTGGTGCGATTGTTCCCACAATATTTGCACGTTATTTTTGGTGCTTAGTATATAGATTAGATGTAAGCATGGTTAATCTTGAGAAGAGAGTTTGGCCCCGTGACCAGCTACCCTAGCAGCGGTTAAAAACAGTGAAAATATGAATGTTTGCATATATTAGGAAGTGCCAATAATGATTGGCTCCTTCCATATACTATTCACTGAATGTACACAAGACGATCACAATTAATTATTGTACTATATAAATTGTACAGATTTTAAATAAACATTTATTATAAAAAAAAAGAAAAAAAAAAAAAAAAAAAAAAAAAAAAAAAAAAAATCTTGAAAAACCACCACCGAGGTATTTATTAGCTTAGTAGATAAGATGAACGTAGAATTGAAAAAATATCATTCAATGATGTCACTATAAAAACTACATTGATTGAAAGTTAGCAATATAAAGTCCGACAGAGATGCCTCATATTCAATTCTAACATTGAATGGCTAAAATTGCTCTTAATCACAACAGTGTAAAATAATAATTAAGCATTTAAAAAATGTCAATTTCTGTTGTTTTTAATTTTTTTTTTTTTTTTTTTAATTTTTATGATGATGCTTCGTTGAAAGGAGGCTAGAGTTCCTATTATAAGCCATTTACTAAATTCATTAACTAACGGAAATTGTTTATCTTTAACACTTCCTATAGAAACCAAAATGAATTGAGGACAACTTCCATATAAAGGAATCCAACTCATCGACTGTTCTCCAAATGGAATAAGAACTTTCATAGCTCAGATAATGGGGCCATGTTTTCACTTAGCTCAATCTTTTGGCTCTTTTGAAAAAATTAGTATATAAACTACATTATAAATTTTAATGTTTTATTTTTAACCGATAACAATAAATATAAATAACCCTCACAATTAAAGTAGATTTGTTTGGAGTAGTAAAACCAATTAAAGAACCCACAAATATTTGTTGGAAATACTTGATAATCAGTACTTATTTGTGCCTCTATTTTTGAGTCCATGCATACCATTATTTTTAACGGAGGTTATTTCAGAAATAATAAATAATAATAGGTAAATGCTTTTATGACGATTGGTGGTTCTTTTTATGCGAAATGCTGCTGTTTCGTTTTACCACAGAAATCACACAAGCGTTTTGGGTTACAAATTAAGGCATTTGGCTCTGCTATAGTTCTGTCCAGTTGTGCACTGGAAAATAAAGCTTCAGGTCGTACTTTACAAATTTTTGGGCTCAAAAGAAGAAAAGGATTGAATTACACAATTTTTTAATGATGTATTACAAGAGGTTTTAGCGTAGGAAAGAATGAGTTTGGTTTTATTACACAGGCGTATTTAAGTAGAAAATCAAACATCATGTCTTATTTATTTATGTTATTCTTTGTTTTCGTTCCATCAGATTGTTATCCAAAGTTCGGAGGAGAAAAAAATGGAACATTCGGTTCAAGATTTTAAGCCAGAAAATAAAATATTTTACACAGGTTTTATACAACAAATTAAAGCTTTAGGCTTTACAATACAACCATGTTGATCAAAAAAATAAAGTAAGCATTTGGGTGAAATATATAAAATAAAGCATTTCGTTGTATTATACAAAGTCTTTGGAGAAGGGAACAGATCATTTTTGGCAAAGTTTTGGATAATCTTTTTATTCGAGCTTAATCCCGTTTAGCAGGATAGTAGATAACATTCCTGACCAGATTCTGTTCTTCAAATGTATATAAGAGTACTATTTGTATTTAATAAGCGTTATCATAACTATTTCAAGAGCAAGATTTTTACCAAAAAGCCTACATTATTTAAGCCTGGTCTTCATATAATCGTTTATATTTTCCTAGCGTAAATTCATTCAAGAAGAATATTTATTTCCTTCATCTCCTTATTGTTTTTTTTTTGTTTTGTTTTTTGTGAGGGGGGTTAATATTTTACATAATATGTTTTATTGATACCCCTACAACCAGGTCATAAAGTGGTACTAACTCCCAGGTATCAGGACGTAAAGTGTCATAGTAAGGTGTATAAATTCCTTGAATATAATCCTCGTCATTGAGAAGCGCCCCGCACTCGGAACCCGTTCTTCTATTTCTTCGGATGCTATGGAGTCTGAAGAACGCCCAGTCAGACTCCCTGGGACGCTCTAGTTGTCTCCTTTCTTCTGCCAGTCACAGTTCCTAGGGGCTGGCATCGCCTCCAATGCTAAAGCAGGATTTTAGGCTTTTTACTTCAAGCCTTTTTCAAAAAGTCCCTACCGTCATGAGATCTGATATGGCATTTATAGAAACTAAAAATGCACTAGAACACGTCTATAAGCATGTTTACAAGAAACAAATGTTTTAATTAATAAATTAAACAATTGTCGGCTTTATGAAGGCATTGTTGACTGAGGAAGTTCTTCAAGGAAGTTTCATGATTACAGAAGATCAAAATCTTCAAAAATGAGTATTATTTTAATGTGTTATTAATTAAATTGTCGGCCTCCTTCGGTGGAAAATAAAAAAACGAAAGACCGAAGATATCTGTGCGAAAAATTATGAACTAACAGATTTGGACTAATTGACTAACTTATTGCAGGAAAATTCTGAGAGACTAGAACTGCTAAAATCGACGTTTGCTTGATATATAAATAGCCCTGGTGAGTGGTCTTTTATTATGTACATGCTCTAAGTATCGCATATCGCATGTATTTTGTATAATGTTGATAAATCTTAACATTGATTTTAATAACAACATACAATTTTTTTTTTATAGATTTCATTTTAGGATTTTTGTAACTAGGCGATTTGCTCATTGGAATTTCATTATTTAAATGTAAAAAAATAAAGTTTTGAAAACTACGAATTATAACTTTGGCAACATTATGATAAATATCAAATAAAAACGTTATTAATACAATAAAATTAAGTTTACTACATTAAATAAAAAAAAAAAAAAAAAAATCAGTCCCGTAACAGGCCACAAGGGCCCAGAGGGGCAGATACTGTAGAGGTATCTGATTCTTGACCATACGGCACACTAGGGAGATAGTGTGGTCAATACTATGCTCCGGCCGCCTGATTTTCCCCTTGGCTGCTTCGACTGCTAGAGTCATTAGCACCCAAGGTACCCATTATTAATTAAATTAATTAAAGGCTGGGTGAGCCTAGGGACGATCTGGGACCCCAAATCCAACCCTCGAACGGCAGCACTAGAAGAAAAAATCTTTAGTGCGCGCTCGGGTTTTGAACCTGGTCCTCCAGTTCATTAGTCGAGTGCTCTACCACTGAGCTAACCTCGCCCCCCTACATTAAATAAACAAGACAAAATTGAAGGATTAAAAACACTCCATACGGTTGTAGGTTGAGCACAATTAAATGTAATGAAGCTCTCGGAATGAATGAATAAATAAATAAATAAATAAATGTAATAAATAGGGAAATATTAACACTACTTTTACTTTATTTTGTGACCTTCCAGTTTATTCCTAATTCCAGAGGTCTTTCAGTTTTCTGAGATATCGTCCATACAAATGCAAAGTAACGAATATGAAAAAATGCATCTTTCATTGTCAATCTTTACTAATTTCTGCTGGACTTATTTACGGCAAATTCTTCAATCTGACTTCACTCTATTAAAGGGAAAGTATTCCACTATCAAGAGGCCAAATCTGCCGAATATTTGACTGTCCAAAAAAAAGTTATGAATAAATACTTTTCCACTCTCAAAAGTGTTGATTTGCACATTCGTTAGTTTGCATTTGTATCGACGATATGTTCTGTTGAATAATTTTACTTCTTAAACCCTTCGCCTTCTCCAACCTTGGATGTCCTTTGGATTTCCATTCGGATTCCGTTCCTTAGACTATAAAGATTTGTATTAGCAGCTTATTTTGTATTAACCACTGGTGTTTATAAAGTGTCTGACAGTGTTAACTTGGTTACGTTGACGAGTGGACATGTTTGATGTACAGTCGGTGATTAGTCACAAAGCCCTGCCTTCTAAAAAGCTTATCTATCAAAAGATATCACGGAATAGTTGGTATTCAGCTAAGACAACAATCAGATGTTCCTAAAAGTAATTATTTACAAACGTTTTGGCGAGCTTTGTCGCAGGCCTGTAAGGCCTAATGCATAAGGTCATCAGCAGAAATAACCATTGTGAAAATATGGGAACATCATATATTCACCATGGTTACTTACCTGCTATCTTCGGTCTTCCTACATCCCATTGGTATTCTAAAACGAATGCCTAGAGAGGAGAAGGCTGCCAAGAGGTTGTAAAGATAAATTTTTAAGGACATTTTTTTTTTTTTTTATCCGAATCCCAACTATTCTCCTTATATCTTATCATAGACGGCTTCAAAGACCTTGTTCAAAATTTAAAAAAATACACAAAACGCTTATTTTTAGAGCATAAACGTGTGATTGATTTAAATCTCCCATATCTGGGACATGATGGTGAATGCAGTGGCGTAGACCGCTATAGGAAAGGATCTGGACAAAAGCTGGACAGGGTGTCGACGTTACAAAGGGGATATCCACTAACCCACATCCAGGCTTCTCCCGCTAGCTGTCTCCCGGGGAATGATACGCCATGTCTGCAGTACTACCATGAAAAAAGTTAGGTCTCGTTACAATTTTCTCCTCAGGTGCAATAACATAATTAATAACGTTTAGAGCCAACGGCCATAGGTTGTACGTAGCGATTCCCATTGGTTACCGAACTTAAGCAAAGTCGGGCGTGGCCAGTACCAGACTGGGTGACTAACCACGTGCGGTTGGCATTATAAAAAAGGGTGGCAACCAGTAGATAGCTCGGCGTTAATATCCAAATTGTTGATACACCGTTAAACACACACTCACAAAAATTAGGTTTAGCTGCTTTCCTAGGAAGCCATATGTAATATAGAAATTCACATTATTTCGTCCGAGATTGTTGTCTTTCTGAAGTTCGTCTCGGCTTCAATAAAGACACCCTTGACGAACTCAAGATGGTTCCCCGTCGAAAATCTCACATTTCAAAAGTTTTTACTCAGGATTATATTTATTTTTCTAAGGCGTACCGCAAAATATTAGCATGACCATTAAATTTTAGGGTCTCTCTGTGGTCCTGTGGCTAACGCCTTGGATTCTCAAGCGTGGGATGCGAGTTCAATTCCGTTGAAGTAATTTCCTGCGTCACCTTGGGTGTTTAGAAATGGTGGCAACCTATTGGAAAAAATGCAGAAGCAGGAAAAAAATAATTAGTACTATCCGATTGTAGGTATTGATGTTGCATTAATAAACGATTTTTTATGTGTTCAAATCATCATCGATCCTACCTTTTCGTTGACTACATACTAAGCTTTCGAATTAACTCGTCGGTGTTAGTATTAAATTAATTTTATTTCTATTTTCTTCGGCTATAGCATACAACATTGTATGGTTTTGAATATTTGCATTTAATTACTAAGAACTAGTTCATTACATCATGGCGATTTGTATGGATGAGGTAATAGATATTTACAGTAATACTGTATGTAGATATTGAATTTATTGCATAATATTCATAGGCCTTCGCCTATGCACAAGGGCATATTACCTTACAGTTCTCAAGAACCTTTTCTTATTGGTCATTTTGTTAATCAATGGGTATTGTATAATTGAAAAAAGTAGGTTTTGAAATTATGAACATTGTTTTTTGTTCTTTTTTAGCGCGGTTCCTCCCTCCCCCATAGGGAGGAACCCCGCTTATAAGGTTGATACAATGAAACAATCCGGAAGTGCCGACTAGAAAATTTTGCGTTTCAGAACCCCTAGAAACCGAAAATAACGGTGGTTCAAATTTGTATATATATATATATGTATATATTTATTTATATATATATATATATATATATATATATATATATATATATATATATATATATATTTGTCTGTTCGCTCTCTAAATAGAAGACGAATGGTCCGATTTTGATGAAATTTGGTACAAAAATCTGTCGTCCAATTTGAAAGGTCAAGTTCGTTAACCAGCAAAATCCGCCCACTGGAAGATGGCGTTTGGGGCGAAATTCGCGCAGAAAAAATCGTAACGCTTACGTTTTTGAGTTCATAAGCTTGTAAGTACTCGTTTTATAGGCTTCTTGGGCTAGAAAAACGAATGAAACCATTTTCAAGGCGATAGCTTTAACCGTTGTCGAGAAAATTGGAAAAATAGTTTTTGAATACCGTTTTTGGTTTGGGTACTTAGAATAACGGGATTCAGTTGAAACATTATGTGCATGTTCTACTTTCATTAAAACTAATATGTTGAAAGTTATGTTACGTTTGGAGTTAAGGAAGGGTTAGAATAAAATATTTTATGAACAGATATGAAAAGTTTTGGAAACTTCGTATACTTTCATTAATATCTCGAACACGGTTGGGAAATCGTGGTAAGTGGATTGAAACTATATGAAAGCTTACTAAATTCTCTACAAAAATGATTCTAAAACTATTTTTGATTAGGTTATGTCAATCGGAGAAATAAATGCTTAAAACTTCAAATACGTCTGTTTTGTTCTTATGAACGGGTTTTTGTCGTTCTTTTTGTAATTTTTGTCTCTTTCCCTTGGTTTTTTATTGCTCTTTATTTCTTTAATTTCTTATGTTGTATTTGTAAGGAAAATGTATGTGTGTGTAAAACAGGATAGGTAAAATGAGACCAATTTTCTGTTGTCAGAAATAATGAAAAGTTTTGGGAACTTCGTATAATTTCTTAATATCTCGAAAACGGTTGAAAATCTTGGGAAGCGAAAGGTTACCATTCGAAAGCTTACTAAATGGTCTACAAGAAAGGTTCTAAAGAAAGTTTTGAATAAGCGAAGTAATGTCTGCTTTGGATTTGTCGATTTCCTTCAAATGTCTTGAAACTGTCGAGGCTCCTACTCTGAGTTCTTTGGCATATTCCCTAGTGTTTTTAATTGCTTATAGTAGTCAAATGTATTTGTCAATAAAACAGGATACGTATAATTAGAATCAATATTTTGTTTGTTAGAATTCGATGATGCCGTATGAATATCTAGATTACAGTACTGGTGTTGATTTCGTTCTTTAGAATTATTCTTGGTATTCCCTATTTTCATCTGTTACCCATAGTTTTTTATTGTTAGTAGGTTTTTCTTATTGATTATAGAATATAAATCTATTTGGCTATAAAACAGGATACGTAAAATTAGTGACAATATTTCGGAGATTTGTGAGCGAAATACTTTTAAGATTTTCTACCACCACGAACGGCTTTTTTCCTCTATTTTTATCCACTAGATAGGCTTTATTTTGCATATTATTCTATATAAGTTTTATTCAGCAGGGGATTCTGATGAAATGTCGTGTTTTTGCTGTGGATTTTAAATACGATGTATCTAAGATTGGATAACATTAGCGAGTCTACATAGTTAAGAACCGACGACGGAGGATTACTTCTTGCTATGATTTAGTCTACATATGTATATTAAGTCCTAAATCCAAAAAATAAACTTCACAACGGTTAGATACTATGAGCGTATATGGCGGTTCAATGCCCGTAGAACACAATGGGGCCGCAGGAAATTTACCTGCTAAGAGTTAATCCTCAAGAGCTGTAAATATACCCCAGGTATCTGCCGACACAAATACAAAGCCTAGGCGGAGAGCACCCCAAAAACACAGATCCAAAAATAGGTTATATACTAAATATTCATAAAGACTACTTAGTTGTAAACCGATTCATCAATTAGCAATCAATAATTTTCAACAAAGGTTATATACTAAATATTGATAAAAAGTATTTAATTAGAAAAAAATCAATATTCCACAAGACTTGGTTTTTGGTCCATTTGTGTCTACTCCGTAGACTTAATTAGGTATATTATTCTATTGTAGTTGGGCAACTAAAGTTTGTTTTATTTTGTTAAATGAAGTTTTTTTTTTTGACTTGTTATTCGTCAAGACTTTTATTTGTCCTTGTGTATTTACTAGATACGTTTTATTCGGCATATTATTCTATATAGGCTATATTAGGCAGGGTATTCTACTCAATCTTGTGTACTTCTTCTTGATCCTTCTGTACATGGGCGTATATAAAAACAATTTCGGGGGGGGGGGGGCTGAGACCATTTCCAGGGTATGGAATACTAAATATTTAGAGCTTGGAATAGTTTTAGGCAACTAAAACGCTATTGCACGTAAAATAAAATATGTTTTATGAACTAAGTGATCTTATTTAATTTATTTTTAAGGGTTTTACGTGAAGTTTTTATCATCAATTCAAAATTTCGGGAGGGGCTGCATCCCCCTCAGCCCCCCCCCCCTCATATACGCCCATGCTTCTGTATCCTCTAGAAAGGCTTTATTAGGCATATTTTGTATTGATTTATAGAGCTTTGCTTTAGAATGAGAGCCAGATTCTGTAATTTCCACTTCTGTGTAAAAGTTAGCTACTGTCGGTGTCCCTGACGCCTTAATATCACTTTTATTCGAGATGTTCGAGAGGATTTTGACAATTTTCACGAGATATATAAAAAAAATAAGTTTATTTCTTTTCTAAGCTTATCAAATGGCACTAGGGACATGAACGGAACCGCGCTAAGATGCTGCAGTTCCTGCGAGTCGGACTTTTTTTTGTTATACCATTAAGTATATTATTACATATGTCCAAACTAATTTACTTCCTCTTTTCTGGGAAGAGATAAACATTGTTCATAACACATAATAAACACCATGGTATTTAGGAATACACATTACCATTTTTTCGTGTGTAATAATATAACCATGGCTAATACCAAAATTCACCACAAAAACTAATATTGAATAAGTTGAAATCTTTAGCTTACAATCTCTGCAAATATGAGGAGCTGACGTTTAAAGCTAACTTGACAGAATTTGTAAACACACTAAGAATTTCTAATGTTTATGTAATTTGTATTTATTTGTGTGTTGATTTACAAAGTTTATTTCGAAATAATATGTGATGGACACCGGATTGTGTGGAAACATACAGGATTCTACAAATCATTGTAAAAAATCGAAAAAATATATATTATTAATTAATAATAGCACGAAAATAAATTGTATATTCTTTTTGTACCATAACTAAATAAAGTAAATAATACAACGATAACTTGTGAATATATTTATAATTTATGCCAATTATATTGTTATGAATGATTTTAAAAATCCTCCTGTTATTTTCTTGTTCTTTAAATAGTTATTAAATCCTTAAAATTTATTTAAATCTTATCACTTTTAAGATGGTGAATCTATCTGAAAAATAAAGCATAAATATTTTTTCTGTTGCAGGTTGGTTCCAGATTCTATGAATTCATAATACACTATGTGAGTATATTGAGCCTTTTGTAATAAAATTTTGTTGTTATAATAAACAGGCACAAATGCGGATACACCAAAGTCACACACCAACATTCATTTGCCAATATACCCACGACTTTCAGAATGTTTGTTTTTAATTGATTAGTACAATATTTGTCTTCAATTGTGCATATTTTCTGATATATTTTTGACTTTCCATTTACCCTAGTACATTAAACGCCAGTTACATCAAACACTTGCATTTAATATAATATTATTGTTTTGTTTTGTTTTTTTAAGAATTTAATTTCAACAAGTATATGATTAAGCAGTGTAATACTAGTGCAATAATTAGTATATTGTTACTTCTATGATATTGATTTTATATTCATTTAGTCCTTTATGTTGTTCTTTGGTTTCATTATGAATACTTAACAAAGAGATCCACTTTCTCTTCGTGAATCAACGCTATGTTGTAGGTGTTATAACAAGGCGGGGGAATTCCCCAGGGAACCGGGAAGATTTTCGTCAGCCCATCAGAATTGAAAGTAGATCCGTCAATTCGGCAGTCATGACATGTCTCATTCAAGTTAAATGCCTCAATGTGAGAAAGACGCATAAATTTAATGCCTCTTTGTTGTCTAATTTAAGACATAAGTGATTATTTATTAGAGAAGCATGTTGGATTTCTACCAAAATAGTACCTTCTGACGGATAGTGGTGCAGCACAAGTGCAAAAAATTAACATCAAGTCGTCATTAACAGTTATTTCATTTTTATTTTTAACGTCTCAATATAATGATTTTCTGAGGCAGGTTAGATGCTGGGTAAATATCTTTACTAACCAGGATAATGGTAATGCATCATCTTAAAAATGGCCGCAAACACTAACCCCTTGGTATAGCGCAGCGTTTCTTGAACTGGGGTTGGCCAGCAATACATTATTTGTTTGCCTATTTTTTTTAAAATACTTCTAATAAAAATGTGCTCTATAAAAGTACTCTCAATATGGCTAGAGTTAAGAGAGGGAGTCAACAAAATTAAAACAAAAATCATTTTTGTTGGGGAGTGCGTCCCCTGGTATAGTGTTTCCACACTTTCTTAATTAAATTTGTTAATTGCGTTAATTTTATCTGCAAGCGCATGATGAAGATTTTCAAAATTATTTTTGCTTAAGTATGCAGCCGAGAGTATGCTCAAAAATTGTATAATGATCATAATGTGATGCTAATAGTTATTTAGTTAATGTGATGGATAATTATTGGCTGAGAAGAAACACACAAGAATTTATATTAGGACTTTTTTAAAAGGTCTTCTTCGGGAGTAACTGCCAGAATACATTTCATGGAAATCGTTTAAGTTGTTTTCAAGAAAGCTCTTTAGGAGGGATGCTAAACAGTTGGAGTAACCACCAGGAGCGTATATAGGAAATAAACTTCTGGGTGGGAGCAACGGAGATTTAGGGGGAATACTAAAAAACTAGAACTTGGAATAGTTAGCCCACTAAAACGCTTTTATACCCCCCCCCCAAAAAAAAGATTTTTTCTGAACTAATTAATCTTATTTAATTTATAATCAAGAAGGAGATAGTTAGGCGTTGCAGTGATACGAAGACAAGGGATGGTTGGGATTCGGCTAGGAGAAAAAAACGTCATACCTTCAGGAAGAAATCTGTATTGGCAGTTTCGGCTGCACTTTTGCCATACATTCAGCCATGGTCACCTAAATGTCTTCTTGGTCTTCCTCCCTGCCCCCTAGGCATTCTCTAGTGCTGAAGAAGGCTGCCAAAGTGCAGCCGAAACGTCCAATACAGATTTCTTCCTGAAGGTATGACGTTTTTTTTCTCTAGCCGAATCCCAATAATTCCTTGTCTTCTTATTTAATTTACTTTTTTAGGATTTTATGACACAGGTTTACCGATTAAATCAAAATTTTCGGGGCTGCAGCCCCCTCTTATATACCTCCATGGTAACCACGAGACAGTGTGTCTACTATTTGGACGCAAGGATTTGGTATCAAGGCCTCTTAAGGCACAGGCAACTTTGGGGTTCCGTCGGATGTAATATGGAGAGGGAGTTCTTATAAAGAATTAGGATAGAACTTGAAGAGGTGGCCTATTTTTCTTCAAGCTTAAAGGTGTCAAATTTATGAGTGATAAAGAATAAACAGTTAGGGATAACTAGGCGGACAGTGACTGTTGAACGACGTGAGAGAATAGTGTTATTGTTATCTATGATTAGCGGTAGGTAAAGTGATTCACCTACCTGTGACTCATCCTGCTCAAGGATCACAGCAAGCTGATGTTCCCCCTGGCTACCTGCACATCGACCTCAGAACATTCAACAACCAGCACGCTATAGAGCAACAGCCCAAGAATAGCGTTCTAATAACCATCTTGATTTTTGTTGAGAGGAGATCGTTGACCGTAGATGATGCAAGGTAGGAATTGTCGGGGTTCGGTCACTGCTACTTAATAAAACTACATTTTATCATAAAAATGGTTTTATTGTGCCGACGTTTCGGCTTGAACTTCAAGCCTTCATCATGGCTGTAAAAAACAAGTAGGACGGATGTAATACTGAAATATACATATATATGTATGCCTACATACACAAATACACATACATATATGGAAAAAGACAAAAACATAAAATACTAGAACATAATATATAGAAGAACAATGTGCTCAAGAAGTGTTTGGATTATTAGGAGAACAGATATAAGAATAACAGATTACATATTAGATTAGATATAAAAATAACAATATGGAATTACCGATGGAAAGATAGAGAACTATTCCTCACAAATGCGGGATCATTTCTGACAGTTAATACACGGAAACATAGGAAGAAAGGAGTTGGTGAGGGGGGGGGGGGTTCTGGACCACCCATTGGACAGAGAACATAGAAGATGAAAGAAAGAGCGGAAGCGGCGTAGTACAGTAAGGTGTCATAAAGTCATAAAATGTTGTGTTAATGGAAAGGGAGGCAGGTATAAAGGGCTATATTGCAGGCGGTATAGGGTATTAGGATGGAGTTTTTAATAAATGGAAGATGTTGGAGTAGGTAGAGGAGATGACTTCTTTGTCAATTTTGTCGTTAACTGGGTTATTTTCTAGGTGGATAAAAATTGATTCGGAAAGGAGGCGTTTGTCTTCGTTGGATTCAGTGGAAAGGATGGAGTATTGGTCAAGACCAAAGTCATGTCCGACTGTGATGGCATGTCTAGTTAAAGCTGTCTTTATGTCTTTATTCCGTACATCGTTTTTGTGGTTGTTAGTATATTAGTAATAGTTAGTTATCTATCTTCCCATCGGTAAGCCCACATTGTTATTTTTATATCTAATCTAATATGTAATCTGTTATTCTTATATCTGTTCTCCTAATAATCCAAACACTTCTAGAGCACATTGTTCTTCTATATATTATGTTCTAGTATTTTATGTTTTTGTCTTTTTCCATATATGTATGTATGTATATATGTATGTGTATTTGTGTATGTAGGCATATATATATATATATATATATATATATATATACATTTATATATATTTCAGTATTACATCCGTCCTACTTGTTTTTTACAGGCCTGATTTTTATGATAAAATGTAATTTTATTAAGCAGCAGTGACCGAACCCCGACAATCCCTACCTTGCATCTTGATTTTTGTTGTTTCAATTTTTATTCTTTACCAACTTGGCGATGTTCTCTGTTCTATGCTGTTAGGGAACATGAATAAACGAAGAAAACCACATACTATTGTTTATAGAGAAGACATAGATTGTTGGGATACAGTTCTAGGTTAAATATAACTACATTTTAAAGATAATGAGTTGTATTTTTGCCGACCTTTCGGCTCTAAAAGAGATGTAATGCCCAAGACACAGAACAGTTCTCTCTCCCCTCCATAGCCCTGAAGAAGATTTTCAATATCAAACCGAAACGTCAGTAAAAATGCAACTCATTTTGTTATAAAATGTAGTTTTATTTACCTCAATCTCAACATTCAACGCTCTTTTCTCAACAATTTTATTTATTTTTTTTTTAGTCGAATCATATTTTTTCTTAAAACAATAAATTGCCATCCTGTGCTCTAATTGTCATCCTTCCTTTTTATAAGATAGTACACAAGATGGTCAGGAATCATTAAATGCCATAAAGAAGGGAGAAAATTTGGTAAAAATATTGTATAAGACGGCAACTAATAGCAATACAGAAAAAGAAATTATTAGTACTGGTAAAAATGTCTAGACGGTAAGAATTGGTAAATCATTGGAAAAAAACTGATGATGATAAGGAACTACATTGATTCATGCGGTAAAAAATATTCATAGCTATCATTAAAACTGCTGAAAGACATATATCTTTCAAATTAAGTAATCATAATTATCTGAGCTTAGTAATGACTAAGGATCGGATGTTCATGTATTCAAAATTAAAAATATTTACATAAATGTTTAACTATTTATAATGAAATATGTAACAAAAAATTAAAAATATGTAGTAAACAAATCCCTAAAATACTATCAAATATTGAAAAGAAAAACATAAATAAGAAGTACGAACTCTGCTATTATAAATGGAAAGAACCACATTTGAAAATATACAGAACAAAATACTCTTGGATCAAGGAAATATCTAACAGTGACTCACCTTCGTAAGAGAATACACTAAGGTTTTCCAACCTTGATGAAAGAATCTATACACAATTTTTGTATCATTCACGAAATACAACAAAGTTGTATTTCAACCCTCAGGATGTTATAATCTTAATGTGTTCGAAGTTTTAGGCCTGAATTACATTAAATACATATGCTATAAAATATGTTTTCTAGATTCCAGAAGTCACTGAGAAACAGTCAACAATACAAATACAGTTCTTTTAGCAGACGCGTTTATTTTCCGAATTGGTCCATCTAAGGACACTGTCAGATTATTTTCCTTTGGGACGTTGTGATTTTAACAGGACCTTCCACTGCCAATTGCCGAATCGGTTCCTCTGAAGAGTGATATCTCTGTCGATCTGCTGACAGAATCCCATCCTACTGGGAAGACAGCGAGAGTGGACTTCTGACATGGACGGAGCAGAGGATTTCCAGAAGAGAAAATCTAGAAAGTACCTCTGATTCGTGATGCCCCCGGGGTCCTTACACGTACACTTTACTTTCTGGGTTTGTTTGTCTCTTTATATGTACATACTGTGGATCTGGTGAAAAAAAGATTAGAGTGCTTGGTTACTGTACTCCAGTGCATCCCGCAATCCAGCAGTCCTTAAACTTTAGATATTACCTTCAGATGTTAAGATTTTTCCAAATTTCCATTCATGCCCTTGAAACGGCCAAACTGGCAATGGTGATTTTCGTCGTATTCAGAAAATTTAATCCACGTTTCGAAAATTCATATTTTCGTGTGGTGAATATGCCAGATCTGCAGGGATAAAAATGAATAATGTACATTGTGCGCATACTATCAGAGTAAGGACTACCCAGAAATGGTTTAAAAACATTCGAGTTTTGAGAAAACGACATTTATATTGAACCCTGTTTGGGTTCAATATAAACAACTTATAACAATTTTAATAACGACCTTCTCAAAAATCTTGTGGGATCAGAACCACAATTAGCAGTGGTCTGGTTTTATCGTGGTAATGATAGTCCACTTACAAACAATTATTGAATTTATTTCAGGGCTTTTCCTTCTATATATATATATATATATATATATATATATATATATATATATATATATATATATATATATATATATAACTAATGCAAGTGATATGCTATTTATTGCATGAGACTTGCAGATAAAAAAATAAACTCCCTTCTTGCAGTGTTACTGTAAGGAGGAAACAAATAATATATATATATACATATATATTTATATATATATATATATGCTTTTCCTTATATTGCCCCAAGAGGTTTTAACTTATTCCGTGCCTTAGAAAGATTTGTACGATGGAAATTCTAAACAGGATGTATTAAATGAACTTTTAACTTTGTCTGCTTAAAAATGCATAAACATTCTGACCGAGCAAATACATGCATTCAACATGCATTACCCATCCTCGTACATTTTTACCTTATATCTGTGTTAGTTTTGATTTATTTACATCATACCCATTAATCAAACATTTAAACCAAGTAAAGCCAATGCATCTATCTTGTCATTTTACATGCATTCTTCATTTTCGTACATCTTAACTTGTATACAGCCAAACTGCCAGTGGTCAGTCCTATCTGTAAGTTACTTTTAGATTGTTTCCATCATATCCTATAAATTAAACCAATTTAAATCCTATATAAGATCCCATTTGCTATCCTTCAATCTGCTTTACCACCTAAGTACTCCTCAAGACATTCTAGTAATTGAATTACCTCATATTTTATTGCTTGTCGTAGTTTCCAGTA
Organism: Gonocerus acuteangulatus; assembly: GCA_946811695.1. NCBI lineage: Eukaryota > Metazoa > Arthropoda > Insecta > Hemiptera > Coreidae > Gonocerus > Gonocerus acuteangulatus. Next base: position 60,617,477 of record OX328127.1, on the reverse strand, counting down.
AATTTAACCAACTTTCAGCCAATGGAAAATACCATTCCACTAGTCTTCCCAAATGGATAGTGATTTCTAGAAATTAAGAGATATCAAATGACCTTTTCTAATATTATATACTTGTCGACTCATTCTGCCTATACCGTAACTAATCCTGTTAATATCCTCCGAAAACAATTCTATCTTGTCCTCTTTCAAATCTGCATAGCATCCTTAAGACCTTGCAGATCGTGCATGCGAACCCCCGTATAACGGGCTACTAGCTACTGGCCAGTGGCCTCTATTACTTATCCTATTACACTCCACAAGCCGGCCACCGCTTAATATTGTGGCGACCCTGCGGTCGGCTCACTCTTCTCGCATCGCACTTCCGCGCTTTTTTATCATTACCTCTTTCTGCACTGGAACATTTTCCTTAGTGAAATATTTTGACAATTGAAACAATTACGATTTATTTATTCATGTCTTCTTTTTCTACGCGGGGCTATCTACAGACCATTGCTCTTTATAAACAACCTTTATTGTAACAGGGATTTTTTTTTAGCGAGCCCATCGCTGAACAGAGGCAACCACCCACAGGCGGGACTCGAACCCAATCTCCCACATCAAAATCCATCTTGGTCCTTCCACCTTGGTGGAGATCTATTTCTCCAGTAATTTCTAAAAAAAAACTAATTTTAAACAATACTAGCCAAATTTCTCTGTTTTGGGGTACCGAAATGAATTTCGAAATACTCCAGGACGTTTGAATTATTTTGTTTTTTATGTTTTGTTTTTTCGTGTTTGATCAGTAATCTAAAATAATCACTCCATAAATTGTATGTTGACTAAAGATAATATGAAGCAATAGACATTTCTAAATTGACCTAAACCACAGCGTCCTTCAATATCTTTCTTGTATAGATAAAATATATTGTATAGATCTCGCATGGGCGTTGATCGAGAAAGGAAGCTAGGGGGACTTGAAACATTGAATATAGTCAGTCGAAACTACGGTCATTTTGAACATTTAAAGTATAAGCTAATTTCAAAGAGAGATGTTTGAAGTCCTACATCAAAGAAAAGGACTATCAGGAAGCAGAAATAATTCGTGATAATTCCAGCAAAAACTAAGCAGCAGTCAAGTCCATTGCAAGACTTGTGCCTTCTACTCAAATTACAAACGTAACAAGATTCCAATTTTCAAGTTATAGCGAGTGTTTCTTTGCTTGCCACGTAACGGGCATTGCTATAACATCCAATTACATGGCTAGTTTCTAACATTTATCCGCAAAACCGCGAGGCAACGCGCAATTAGGAGATTGACCGAATGCATTCGATGGAAACTTTCCTTCTACTGCAAGGAAAATATAATTATCCTGTTGTTGTCCTTTTTATAAAACTCTTTATTAATAAACACATCTTCAAAAGGAAAACAAGAAGATGGAAATTAATCTGTGTTATGTCTAACCTGATTGGTTCTTTTGGTTATAGTGCAGATATTATAAGATTATTTCAACACATTTCTGAGGAGCTTCTACATCCAAAAAAGATTAGCCATCACAAAAGTACATACTTTACTTTGCTTTTTATTATAGATAGTATTTTTTCTGCCAAATGTTACAAAAATCGCACCATTTTTGGAGATGTTAGACTGCGAACGGACTAATATAAAATGTTGAATAATTAATTCTTAAACTACCTTACTGGATGTTCTTACTTGATAAAGAAGTAGTTCTCACTTAAGGAGCCTTTTTTCAAGTTGTTGTACAAACTTTCGCTAAGAATTCAGTTCGGACTCTTCTGGCACACAATAGCTAGAGAGGGAAGGAAACCAAGGGCAGCATATATATATATATGTATATATATATATATATATATATATATATATATATATATATCATAGAGTAAAAAGTCCGACTCGCAGGAACTGCGTCATAATAGAGCGGTTCCGTTCTTGTCCCTAGTCTCATTTGGAAAGATTAAAATAGAAACAGTTATTATTTTGATAAGCATTCACAGATTAGTTGGCATTCGGCTAAGAAAACATCAATACGATTTTTGAAAAAAAATGTGTATTAAAGACGTTTCGGCTGCTCTTTGGTAGCCTTTGTCAGCTAAAATGACAAAAAGAAAGAAAATACAGAATAAATAAACAGTAAAAAGGGTTACCAGTAAGATAAATTATAGATCTATCATTTGCCCCCTTACTCCCTATGGGGGAAGGAAGGAACCGCGCTAAAAACCAAAACTCCAGGTCTCCGACACAATCAAATTGTCGAGGAGTTTTGTTTTTTCCTATTTGATGCAGTACCGCCACCCCTCAGTCATATATATTTGTGAGTGTGTGTGAATTAGAATGTCCCGTTTTTTGTCTTCTATGGGTTATGAAGCGCAGGAATTACCCATCTTCAATTCCGCATAGCGTCATCTTGTCGAGGTCATAAGCGAATTTTCTTCCTTCTGAGGTAGGAGAAATCGCATTTAACACTAGATATACCATACCTGATACTGGAATAAATGTCAATAACAAAACATATATATTTGTTACTAATATATATAAAGTAGCATTAAGGTCATTAAATGTATTCTCTACTTATAGCTACAAAAGTCATAACATCATTTAGGAAAGCAAATGTTATATGTAGTAGGAATTTTGAATTGAAATTGCACGACTAGTCAAAATGACTGGTCTGGTAAATCTAGTGTTAAGACCACCTTACCGTTGAGCTGTCATCTTCATAATTGATGAAAGAAATATATAAGTACATTTTATAATGACATACAGATTATTTTAGCTAGTGTAGGCAGCCAAAGAGCCGAACGTTGGAAATATAGATTTTTCTGAAAAATCTTACGTTTTCTCTTAGCGTTATCCCAACAGTTCCTTATGAGAATATTGTAGGTGGCAAGTCCGATCTTGGCGCTCTAGCAATTTCCATGGTTAAGAACAAGAAAAGGCAGCCAGGGGGCAGAGATGGTTATCTTTCTACTTTCTTCACCCAACATGAGAGCCGTATCAACTCACTTATTCTTGCTCTCGGCTTAGCACTCACTTTCCCTCTCCAAACAGCAGCGATTTCCACTTAAAACCTTCTAGAAATAATACTATATATATATATATATATATATATATATATATATATATATATATATATCCACTTTTTAAAGTCTGAAGAATGAACAAAAAAAATACCGCAATAGATGTACACATTTTCCAAGCCAAATTTCTTCTAGAAGATCTATAGTACTGATACTGATGAGAAATAAGACGTGGATATGCAGTTTGTGCAAGTGTCACGAAACGAACGAAATTAGAAATTGAGCATTCCATAATAACCAAGGCTTCTCCAAACCACTCCAGAAAAAAATCTTAAGTCTTTAACACATAACCAATGCTCCGTTTTAGGTCTCCAATTTGACCCTCCATAATGACCTTAATATCCTTTTTATCCATTCTTTGGCCAAATCCCTTTACAGAAAATTCTATTCGAACCTAAACGTTCATTCTATCTCCTTAATAAACTCTCTATCCTTCCAGCACATCCTTCTCACCCCATTCGCCGACAGAAACGCAAGTGGCCCAAGACCAACTCTAGAAGATCTACTGCGAAATAAAAATCATATCTGTCCAGTCTGAACTGCATCTGTGCTGCGTCACACTTCAATTAAATTCATGCCAATGTAACCAAACAATAATTTAATAGAAATGTATTTTATAGATTGTTGTAAATTCAAAATTTAAATAAAAAACCAAAACAACATATTTGTCACATTCAGGTCCATATACTCGGAAAATTATAAAACTAAATTCTCCTCAAGTCATGGTAATATTTATACAACTTAGGCTGGCAACAGGGTACATCTGAGTCCTGGGCAGGGTACTAATATCAAATTGCACAATACAAATGAATTTTAGAGTAATGTATTTGTAAATAAAAGATAAAAAAAAGAAAAAAGAAAACCTCTAACACATATCTATATATACATACACGAATATATATTTCTAGTTGAATGTCTAAGGTTATCCCTACGAAAATAGTAGTATTTTTAGTATTCCTTTTTAATATGGTAAAAGAAATGCATACTATAGTATGTATAACCATACACAAATACGTTCGTCTGAGAAATAATAAATATGGCAAGCACGGTTTTTATTTGAAAGACTTACAGAGCTGAGATAAACAAATATCAGCTGTTACCATACATCTCTTCTACAAAATTGCCTTCATATAAGTTCTTGGGAAGACATCCAAATACATGAGAACAAATCATTAGATAAACAACTTCACTCAAACATTAATAGAGAAAATATCCTGAGAAAATTATGAGCAAACGTGGTTTCACGGTTTTTAAAAACAATCAGGCTGGCAGTACAGAACCTGGCAGCACCGAAAGGATCTGAATGAGGCAAATTTGGTTTGCAATCCTGGTCAGGTATACCATGGCAAGACTAGACTAGCATTTGTCGAGGTAAAAAATCTGAGGAAGTCTTTAGAATATCTGGCTAAACGTCGGTATTATCCACACCGGTTCTTATCCTGAAGTCCTAAAGCATTATGTAACTTAGATCGTGAAAGTATACGGGAATTAAAAATAAAAAAAATGTTTGATGTGGGCTTTAGTCAAACAGATGAGTACATCATCACTATATGCTCTCTTAATAAGTGTTTCTGATTATATAGGGGTCGACGAAGGTAATTATAAACTGGTATTGGAAACATTCAACTTTCTCAACCCGCATATCATCGGAAACAAATATCAAAAGAGGTAATAGAGATGCTATATTTTTACGCGGCTATTTATATATATTTTTTTATTGCTGGACCACAACGAAAGCGATTTGCAAATCGGTAGGTTTATGCCAATAAGTCAGCTTTAAACAAAATGATAATAGTAACTAATAAATAATGGATAGGTAATCATAATACGAAAAAATTCATATACATAAAAACTGGAGAAAAAGAAAAGTTTTTCAGTTCCTTAACTCCAAACGAAACAAAAATTTTAATATCGTAGATTTAATGAACATGAAAAATGTAGAAATTGTTTCCATGTACCCTAAGTAGAATTAGTTAGGAAAACAACTTGTGCCAATTTTTCTTGTAAAATTTTTCAGATTTTGCCTTAAAAGGGGTTTCATTGGTTTCCCTGTGTTAGGAAACCTGTACAAAGTGTACTTGCAAGCCTATTACTGCGAAAATGTGATTATCAGTCATGGAATAGTTGGGATTTAGCTAGGAAAACATCAATACGACTTTTGTAAAAATCTGTATTAACACTCCAATGGTCGCGTCAGATCTCTCAGATACACAGCATCTTACGTAGACTGTGTAAGGGGCGCAAGTGCTCGGGTCTAGCAGCTATACCCTTTACTATTTCTAGAGCAGGTAGTGGCTGATACGTCAGTTCTGACCTGACGCTCCTCCAAGCAGTTACTATCCACTAAAAACTATTTTGTATCTCATAGATACCACGCGACCATATTTGTACTTTTAGAAAAGAGGGCACATTGGTGTCATAAATACCACAAAATAAAAACAACAACAAAATAAACGTACATGATCTCAAGTATGAATATGGATGCAGCGATTGATGAAGCGGTAAAAAAGATAGCACTGTAGCCGAGAGAACCAAAACTATAAAGCAATGCCAAATGTTTTGGGCAAACAAGACTACAAGGCTTACCCAGTATAAATGCAAGGGGTGCGGCCAATATTTATGTCTGTATCATTGCACATTATATTGTCCAGATGCACGTAAAGAAAATGATGATACAGAAGACGTTTTTTGAAGTTATATATTACTACAAAATATTATTAATATTTGCCCTAATATTTCCTACCTACTTGTTATTTGTATATTTCAACTATATGAGTTTGCATATAATAAATAAATAACATATAATACAATGCAAGGTGATGAATAACCCTTCAAAATTCAACATATACATTTATTATATAATAAAAGTATATGCTGAACTTTGAAGGGTTACTCCTCACCTTGGATTGTAATATTAAACTATACCATTCCCTTTTTCACCAACATATTTAAATAAATAACTTTTTCTTGGTAAATTTACTAATTTTTTTATATATTAATCTCCTGTTAAGAGTTTATGTTCATTCTTAATACAATAGATAAAGTTATTTACGGTAAATGAGACTGAAACTCAGGCGTATCTCTCAGATACGAGGCGACCACCAATGGTAGTTTCAATGGCGCGACCATTGGAGTGTTAAGGATGTTTCGGCTACTCTTTCGTAGCCTTCGTCTGCAATGAATGCCGAGGGGTTGAGAAAGACAGTTAAGTAACCATGTTGAAAATGCTCTTCAGTACAATTTTATTCGCTCGAATATCTTTTAAAAAAACATGTTTCGTTTGTCGGATTCTGCTGGTTTACAGGTTTGACCTTTCAAATCAAAGAATGGATTTATGTACCAAATTTCATTGAAATTGGACCATTTTCGTGCCCACTGGAGAGCGAACAGACAAATATATAATAGTTAATGACTGTTATTCTTCGATATATATTAGCCTTTAAGAGCGTTTGCAAACTCTTCAGACCATAAATATCATCGCCGAGAGATAACTGCATCTCTACCCGACCTTAGGCTCCTTGACCGACGACTACCCTTCTCCCTGATTGGTCTATGTAACACTCTAGCGGCTCTCTTTATTACCACTAGCAACTTCCTTATACATCAGTCAGCTGATTGCGGTTTCACAACAAGCAAAGCTTATTTCTGTAATGCTGCCGTGTTGATTCTCCCTTTCTCTATCTCTCGTCTGCATTACCTACAGAGCCGTGTAATACCACTGTAGACCTAATGGAAAAATCAAAACCGGAATAGGTGGTACAGTAAATTTCCCACGTTTATCCCATAAATTATTGTACTGAGTTGTTGGGTTTGGGCTAAGAGAAAACGGTAGATTTTCATAAAACCAACCACCACCCACTCCTTCGTGACCAGCTGTATATGCCTGTATAGAATCTCTACATTTATCCATGGTCACCTAAAGGTTATCGTGGTCTTCCTCCGTCCCTAGGCATTAGATTGTAAGTATTTATTATTAAAAATTAGTTAAAAAGTATTGTTATTCCTCTGTTTATCTGTATCTTTGCCATTTACTTCAGTATTCTGTTCATTTCATTTTCACTTCCTCTTAACTGAGTTCTGTATAAAACTACTGTTCAATTTGTAATAAAAACCTTTTTTTACTTAACATTCACATAAAAAAAAGTTTTTAATGAAAAATTTTGTTTACTGTTTTGATTATTCTCTTTTGTAATTGTGCATATTTATTTTTTAGCTGAAAAAGACTGCCAAAGAGCATGTCGAAACGTCTAAAATATAAATTTATATCCAAATCTGGCGTTTTCTCATAGATGTATCCTAAACATTCCTAGACTTCTTATATCTTCAACGGCGAAATATTATGCGAAATATCTTCAGCAGCGAATTATGCCCACCTGCATTTCAAATTTACCTTTTAACTTATCAATTTTAATGGAGATTTAAAAGCAGGTATTTTAATTTGTTACGTTTTATTGAGGGTATCTGCTTATTTTTATGGAAAAGTAATAAAATGTATATACAAGAAAATATAGAATGTTTCAATTCTATGAGACTTTGAAATCATAAAATGGATGATGAGATATAAATGCGTTAATATGACGTAATTTCTGTGATATTTTTTTTTTTAAATATATTCCTGAAACGTGCTGTCCCAATGAGTCAATACGGTGGGTCTACTCATGCATATCACACAATCACTCACTCCTTGAATAACAAACCCAAACTCATCACTGTTGCTCAACCAATTCCTTTTTTGTAATTCCTTCATTGCCAGAATACTAACAAATTACAATTCACAAGAGATTGTTGACCGTGGGATTTACCAGTGTGGAAATAAAACTACATTTTAATATATGTGTTATGAATTTCAAGCCCACATCAGCCATATATACACACACACATATATATATATATATATATATATATATATAAGTAATAAAATAATGAAACATATCATGATATAAATTAGTCACAATTGGAGACTTAGAGCTACCAGTAAAAAAATCTTATAAGAAACAATTATTATATATGTAACTCCGCTTCATACTCATGTTAAAAGTTTTTACATTTATTTTTTAATTCATTCACTAATCGTGGCTACTTTTTATCATATTTGTAATTTTTTTTTTTTTTTTTTTTTTTGTAATTAACCTACAATTTTCACACTGAAGAATTTGTCGAAAAGCAATTTTCCTGTTTTAATTCGCTTTTTTGTGCAGATTATGATATGTTAGTCTCTTTATTATGCAATAATTTCACACTTCACATGCGCTAGATTGAAGTACTAACCAGTCAAGGACCATACCCGAGATATTCTTGAAACGATACCGTTTTGATTTTCCCATGAACGAGTTAACTCGAGGACTGAAGATTTTACCCATATTTACTGCCTTCGCTCGTGAATGTATTTACTTGATTTTTTTTCTTTAACTATTATTACCAATCCAAAGTAAAAATCAGGTTTACATAAAAAAAAAACTGTAAACTATTATTACCTAGACTATAGTTTTTATTTTTAACGGCATGAACCTTAATAAATATCTTGTTTTCGACTCGAACGAATTGTTCTTTTTTTCTTCCTAAATACACGCCCGATATGTTTCGGGTATTGATACCATTTAGATTTTCCTATGGACGAGCTTAAAACATTTTGACTAGTTTTTTGGGGGGGAAGGGAAGGCTGCTTCATTGAAACCCGAGTTAACGCTGGCAAAGGTTTAAATGACGATAAATATCATGCTTTTTCTCGAAAGGCTTTATTTTATTTATTTATTTTAAAAGTAACATCTCTCGAGTAATATCTATAATTACTTAAAATGGTATTACAAAATCGAGCACTTTAGGCATAATTTTTAATATAAATTCGGTCATTAAGTGGTTGAGTGTTATTTTCCACATATATGTGGAAATAGAAAATGCTAAACAATAGTAAAAGTGGAATAAAATTTCCAAGGTCTTTTGGCGGTAATATATTTTTTATTGTTCAATATAATAACACGAAGGTGAATGTGGAATTGTAAACTTTATGTCTATGTGTGTTTAAGGTCAAGGATTACATTCCAACTTTTAACATTTATTCTTCAATGCTATATTTTGTAGAAAAAATAACTACCCAAATTTCTGTTGTCTACTAATAAAATAATTAAAACCATGCAAAACGAACAATTAGCTGTACAGAAGTATGCAATTGACGATTGCTCGAAATAATTACTTTTGAAAACAAGATAATAAAATAAAATGAATCAATCCGGTTTTCATGTTGTTATTTCACCTTAATAAGATTGGATAATTCAACTGGGTAATTAATATTACATTTGATGAAGTAATTTACCTAGCCCGACAGAATATTATGAAGCAATTAATAGAAATTAACAAAACGATAAATCTCGAGAAAAACACTTTCTAAATAATAATAATTGTTGTACAATAAGTTCTCATTGAACTTTCTACAGAGCTGTGGGAAGGTCGGTGAAGAAACACATTCGTCCATAATTAACCACAGACTTTTACACGCGTGGGAAACTCTTGAGACCTCTTTGACTTATGGACCATTTGGCTGTGACGAGCTATTGAAGGTTATGAGTGTTGCTCGAGTTATTGTTGTTGAAAATAGGAGTCGAGGATTTATTGGTGTCGAAAGAACGAGTAAACTTTGAAGTTCAAGGGACTGCTAGGAATTCTAACTTTTCATACGCATAAATAAATGTTACAATTGTTAATACTAAATTTAACTTTGTTCTGGAGTAAATGCCATAGCCACGTTGAATGCATCGATTACCGTTGATCACCGAAGTTGAGCAACGTCGGGCGTGGCCAGTACATGAATGGGTGACCGGATACTTGCTGATGGATTTATAAATGGGTGGCAACCTGTAGATAGCCCTGCGTTAATTGCCCAAATATTGATACGCCTTTTAACAAATAAACAAACAAAAAAGAAGAAAAAGTTAGCCAACTAAAACGTTATTAAAACCACAATAAAAAAACATTGTTTCTGAACTAAGACAACTTATTTCATTTATTTTTGAGTTCTTTATGACACATGTTTACAGTTTAAGTCGACATTTTTTTGGGAGGGCTGCTGCACCCTTAACCCCCCCCCCTTATTTACGCCCATGTGCGACACCTATTTTAAAAGGCTTATACTTTACACGGTGTAACTATTGTGAAGAATACGTCGCCTGCCCTACACTTCCAGTTAGAAATGCTTGGGAGAGTTTAGGCAGGTAATATGGGGTAAGTGCCCTTCGTTTTAGCCATCGTCTTTACCTGCTTACTTCTGAAAACGAATTACCCACGAATGTTTATCCTGCTGCTTTGTTAGAATTATTCGTGGTGTGAGTTGTCTATAAATTCCTGGCATGAGGTACTTTCTTTAGTTTTAAGCAAATCTTTTTCCAACTAAAGTCTTTGAATATGTCTAAAAATAAGAAATCCATCTGCCTAGATTGTAGTATTCAAATGTAAATTCCCAAAATTGTTATATGTATCTTTTGACCGAAGAACCACGGTCAGCATATTTTACTGCTGAAACCTAAAACGATTACTCCATAACTACAGAATGAGTTTTTTTTACTGGTTCGATATTTGTCCAATATGAAACATATACATTCAGAACATCCTTCATCAGGTAGATACGAAGTACAACATAGCTTATCATGAAGATTAGATAGTTAGCCGTCGAGGTGATAAGCAATCAGGGATTAGTTGGGATTCGGCTAAGAAAATATCACTTTGGTATATCTTCAAGATGGTTACTTAAGTGTTAACTTTGGTCATTCTGACGAAGGCTACCAAAGAGTAGCCGAAACGTCCTTAATATAGATGTTTTACAAAAATCGTATTGATGTTTTCTTAGCCGAATCCCAACTATTCCATGATTGCTTAACACAGATAATGCACAAAGCAAAACGTCGCACTGAACAGGTTGCTGACTACTAGCACAACCTGAGCTTGTGTTTTGATATTCATAAGAAGAAAAGAAGCCTGCTTGAATACAATAGACTCTGCTTGTACCTTAAGTAGGGGGCTCAAGCAACGCCTCCACGGTTAGCCCTTCAGCTCAACCACCTGTTACACCCCTATCAACAAGCCGACCTAGCTCTTTTTCACTTACCCATCTCATTTGCATCCTCCATGATTTGCATATTAATGCCTCTAGTCAACTGTCAAGGGAGGCTGTTTTCAAGTTATGGCATGGCATTAGTTCTGGACAATACACGGCTCCCTTAACCTTACTTCGAGGGATGCGTAAACTGAGCCCATTTCTAACCTTGGCAGAGACTTCAATGTAAATAAAAACTTCTGCCGGTATATTGTTTATAAACATCTGACCTAATTTTTAAACGAAAAAAATAAAAGTCCGTCACGTAGGAAATGCTTAAATGCCCTAGACTAGTCAACGTAGAGAGGGCCTTTCACTGTGTTTGATATATGAGATTAATGTTTAAAATTATGTTGTTCAACTCCCAAAGATTGATACTTAATACACTTCATCTAGAGCTACAGAAAAGTTTTTGTTGAGAGGAGATCGTTGACCGTAGATGATGCAAGGTAGGGATTGTCGGGGTTCGGTCACTGCTACTTAATAAAACTACATTTTATCATAAAAATGGTTTTATTGTGCCGACGTTTCGTAAAGTTTTTGTAAGCATTTATGGAATTATTTCTTGAGAGGAGATCGCTGACCGTTGGTGATGAGAAGGTAGAAATTGTCACAGTTGGTCGTTGTCTCTTAATAAAATTACATTTTTATTGTTTGTTGTTGTTCTTGTTGAAATTAAAGCCTAAAACAAGTAGGACAGAGTTATTACTAACACATATACAAAAAAAAAAATCAAAAAACAGAAAAACGTTGTACAGTAAGTGTGTGCTATAGCTATAGCTTAAATTAGAGTTTGATTAATAATGGCTTAAGAAATCAAAAGTTAATATGGATACAGGTATAAAATGGGCTTACCGATGTGAAGACGGAGAACTATGCCTCACGGACGCGTAATCATTTCTGACTGTGGTTGATCAAGGTATGTTTGAGGAAAGCAGTGGGTGGGGGAAAAGGACTTTTTGACCACCCATTAAGTTTATGGGGGTAGTAAAGGGACAGGGGCTGTGTAATAAAACTTTTGTGAAAATGGAAGGGAGGCAGGTATGAAGTGTTTTACTTTAGGGGGTATAGAGTTTTAGCAAGATGTTTTTAATAAATGAAAAATGTTGGAGTAGGTAGAGGAGATGACATCTTTATCAATTAATTGAATTAAGTTAGAAGTAAACCAGTTGAAACTGGTATACCACAAGGATCATTTCTTGATCCAACCCTCTTCAACCTATGTTTTAATCATTTATCCAAATTGAATAACCATTGTAATATTATTATATTTGCCGACGATACAGCTTTTTCGTCTATTGTATTATACAGTTAATACTCTTGCTAACCACTTGTATTTAGCACTAAAACAATGTTTTAAGTATTTTGATACATGAAAAATAATGCTGAATGAGTCTGTGTTGTTCATAACTGTAAGTAAATTTTTAAATAAAAAACAAAAATGAGACATTATCATTAGTACCTATAGCTTCACAATGTTTGCCGGCATGTAGCATGATGATATATCAAATTGTAAACGTGTTGTTAATCCAACGTTTTCCGGAAGTTTCTTATAACTTGTTATGGTCTACTTAGCTGGATTCTCGTTTATCTGTGGATTCCAGAACGTTTGACCTTTTCAGCGGAGCCTTCCTTGAAGATTTACGCAAATAGAGAATTCCTGCTCTATGCAAACTCTGCCCTTTTAGTATCCATTTTATACAGCTAAAGCTTTTCCCTTTTAACATAACCTTAATTAAAATACTTTTTTTTAAGGAGAGTGTTAATTTACTGTTGTAATTTACACCTCCAGAATTCTCAATGAGTCCCTCAGCTTATTCAGATTCCCCACTTCCTTGAACGATAATGAACAGGAAGAACTCTTGTACTGACAATGTTTATAGCTGGAATCACCAGCAGAATTGCTAATTTTTTCTAAAGTTATGCCGAAAAGAAAATTAACTTGGTATGCTTTCAATGAGGTCAATAACGTTTTATTCATGTGTTGTCAATTCTATTGTTGACAATTTGATTATTACATAAAATGTAAAATTTGATTATTACATTAAATATAAGGACGAAAAAAACAAATTTTGCTTTTCTTATATTTCTTTTCCTAGGAAATATCGTACTAAAAAATGTATGGCGGTTACCATTAGGATGCCCGAAACAAAAACAATCGATTTTTCCCCATTCTTCTAAAAACCATTAAAATGGTTTCATTTGATTCCCCAGATCGAAATACGTCTAAAAAGTGTATCAGGAACCCTGAAATAAATTTCCTCCAAAGAATAACACATTACTTTTGCTCCTTTTTTTTGCCTGACGTCCACAGAAATTACTTTATAATGATTCCACAAACAAAGCTCTTATTGTATATACAGGGTGATTCAGGTCTAAGTAGCCAAACTCTAGGAGCTCATTTTAGACATAATTTCCAACAAAAAAGTTCATTTGAAGTATGGTCCGATTCCGGAAGGAAAGGATTGCTCAAAAACTATTCAAGATAATTAAATTCGCCATCATAAAATAGATAAAATGTCATTTAAATAAACAGTAATTTAATTCACTAGAACCATTATTAAAAGATACTTTCTGGACGTCCAATAACGCACTTCTGTTTTTATCAATGAATCAGAGTTTTTTCGCGAATTTTTTCCTCAGCCCCCTAACGGACTACGGATTCAATACTTACACAAAAACTTCTACGTTTAGTAAGCATTAAATCCATGCAAATGAAGTGGAGATGTGTTGAGGGATAAATTGAACGATCGGCTCCCTTTTGTCAAAAAAATGTGGAATGTAGTTTTGTTACTTTCAAATACCTTATGTGAAGAAATTAAAAATTATTCGTTTTTTATTGGCCAAACTGTGGGTATCCATTGTCCAGTCGAGAATCAATAAAAGTAACTGAAAGAAACGATTAGAAAAGATTTTCATTTGAGAGATACGTCACGTTTCGTGTTCATATTGTGTGGGCGTGGTGTTTAAAATAAGTGCGGTCCGGCGCTAATAGCCAAATAGTTTATGCGCCGTTACAGAATAAAGTACGGAATAAATAAGAAAATTATTTAAACGGGATGGATGTAAAATATGTCAGTGTTTTTTTGTTTTAATTTGAATCGTCGAGCAAAATACTTATTATTTATTAAGAAGCCTTCAATAAAACTGTTAGGATTTTCTCACCAATTTAATCATGTAAAATTCATATTTCTGTGTTTCTTAATATTTTTTTCCGATTAATACGTGATGAATGCTAGTTACGGCTGAAACATACGTTTCTGAAGGTAGAATTTGGCATTGTTCTATCGTGGTATCTTAATAAAAGTACTTAACTCCCCCCCAACCTGCTCGTTATCGCAATCATAACTCAATCCACCACATTCAGAAGTGATGACATATCCGTGAGGCATAGTTCTTCTTCTCATCGGTATGCCTATTCACATCGTGTACTTCCTCCTTTTTTACTGCCCTGATGAAGGCTTGAATTTCAAGCCGAAACGTCGGAAAGAAATAAAACACATTTTCTTATTAAAAATTTAGTTTTATTAAGATACCACGATCGAACACTGAAAAATTCTATCTTCGCTTTCCCAATGGTCAACTTTGAAAATATTGTATGTTTGTTTCTCAGCGTTTGACCCTAAAGAGATCAAACTACTGAAAAGAACTTTTCTTTTCTATTTTGTTAAACGTTTCATTCATCTAGAAGCTCGGTTAGGCATTCAATCAACGCTGAAGAGTATTGTTATTCAAGCCCTTATCCTCCCCATCAACGCCCCGAGGATGTGATAGATGAAGAGGGATTGTCCACGTGTCCCAGAGCCGTCACGTGCTTCTCGGACCTGTTGTGTAACATCCTAACTTACATAAAGGCCCCTAGGATCCGGGATTTGAAGCAGCTTTCACGGACAAAAAGACGCCTCCTCCGAGATGGAATTACCATATTTAAGCGTATTAATACCCGAAATAAACAAGGATATAAAGTCATTAAGTGAAACCGGATACTTCCAAAGCTACTATGAGAATAATGTCTAGTCATAAACAGTTTAATCGTCTATTAATGACTCTTCGTATTTATTTATTTTTTTTATTCGTCCGTTCAAATGTATCTTGTTCCGAGTATGTAGGTGCTTATCTTGTCACTTGGAGTATTCGAGGATTACCTCTTTGGAATCAAGTGTAAACTAATACAGTTTTGTATTAAGGGCTGATATGATTCAACATTAAGAAGGTAATCTTGAACACTTGATTGTAAGACTCTTATCTCGTGGAATAAGTGTGTTATATTCATGTTATATATAGCCAAGATAAGTAGGAGAAGATAATCGTTCCGACATGAGTGGGGTACTTGAAATATTTTTTTTTCATACGTTGCTTAAATTACCTTATTTATTTTCCCCACCGTACAAACCGTATAAATTACTTATTTGATATATTTATAACATACGAGCTGTTACCCGGCGTGCCATGCTACACCTACTTTATGCATCTAGCAAAGCAAAAATAAATTATAAACCAAATAACCAATATCAAATCTAATGATGCAAATCTGTAACTGTTTGGGTTCTCAGTTTCGAACCCGTGACCTCAGAAGTGTGTCTTAGACGATTTTAACCTAGCGTATGACACTCCCCAGATCAATACCTACATATATGCCCAGTTTGGTCGAAATAAGTCAAACGGTGTGGATTTGTATTAGGAACTGACAGATGGTAGATGTTTTTGGCCTAGCGTATGACAATCCCCGTATCAAGACTTACCAGTGTGCCGAGTTTGGTCAAAATCGGTCAAACGGTGTGGATTTGTATAAAGAATCAACATACAGACAGGCAGCTGGTAAGCGTTTTTGACCCAGGCTTTGACACACCCCGTATCAAGACCTACCTGAGTGCCAAGTTTGATGAAAACCGGTCAAACGGTGTGGATTTGTATAAGGACCAAAAATACAGACCGACAGCTGATAGACATTTTTGACCTAGCCTACGAGACTTGGCGGTCAAGACCTACTAATATTCCAAGTTTGGTAAAAATCGGTTAAACTGTGTGGATTTGTATAAAGAACAAACAGGCACGTGATTTTTATAAATATAAATTTAATTCGATGCAACAGTTGTATTAGGAAAAATAATGAGACCGAAAGAGTTGGGCGTTGAGAAAACGTCAGGTTTTCAGAATAATCTGTGTATAAAACGTTTCGGAAATGCTCTTTGGCAACCTTCTTCGGCTAAAAAGTAAATATATCTAATTACAAACGAAAATAATCACAACAGTAAGCATAATTTGAAATGGAAATAAGTTGTAAAACATTTTTTTATGTCCATATAAAGTAAAAAAAGGTCCACTATTTTTTAACAAATGTTGATTCCTCTCTACGTTACTAGGTCCTTTCCACGCACTCTATTTTTACAGGGTTCTCTCTGCGTTGATGGTATCCCAAATGCCGCAATAACAGACTGGTAGTAGTGAATTTCTGTGAAAAGGAACGTTTGGGAAATAATCAAGATTAAAGAATAATATGGTAGGAAACCAGGTGAATTTAATTTCGAACATCTCTCTCCAAGTGAAAAAATTATATGAAATTCATTGAGAGAAGAACATTTTATTCAGACGTTTTATGATAACGTTTCTTTATAAGAAGTCTCTATAAATGTTTATGGATGCTTTGGTAGATTTCAACCCTTTCATTTTACTTTCAAATATTAACCTAGAAAACTAAATTGAAGTAAAGGTGAAACATCTCTGTAGCTTTGGAAATATCTTCGGATTAGCCTTGCATTACATCTATATCTAATGACCAGATAGGAGAAACCTATATGTGCCATGTGTAATATTGCCGCGATGAAACGCATACTTTACTTAATATGTACTTCTGTGTTATTTTATGTGTTTCTTTTATTTCTGACATAATTATTTGCCTCCCCTACCAGATGACTCCACCGAATAAAGAAAGAAGATTGACCCAGCTGTTGCAACAAGTACTCCACAGACACTGATCAACATTTGGGGGGAACTCGGCATTAGATTTGACGAGTTTCCCGTGACGGATAGTTTTCATTGATCTGGTCATGTTTCTCTTTTTATTGATCATTTACAATTGTACGTTTAATGTAATAATTAACTATTACTAAGATATTCATTTTCATTCACAGGATATAAGGCCATTTAATAAACAATAAACGTAATTTATGATACCATACACCAGAAGTGGCAACATGATTGGAATAATATGACTGAAAACAAATTGAGACAAATCAAACACATACTTACTGACTGGCCATTTGCTTACAGAAATTCCCGAAGGGAAGAAATAGTTCTAGCAAGACTGCGAATAGGTCACACACGCATTACTCACGATTACTTAATGACTAATACTGAAAGACCAACATGTTTGATTTGCAATGCAGAACTAACAGTTAAACATATATTAACCGACTGTCTTCTTATAATGAACTTGGACATACCTCGGGACATTACTGGCCTACTTACTGATAGCAGCCACTATATTGATGACTTACACGTTTAAAAAACATGAACCTGTACGACAAAATATAAAAATCTGGTAATTCTTTTATTTAAGAACGAAATAATTTTACGTTTAATCTAATATTTCAACTGTTGTGTTTTTTATTTTTTTTCTATTTATTATATATTTTGTTTCTTTTTCATTATTATTTATCTGTGTAATTACTAATAAAGTCTACTTAACTGGCGTAGGATAATAACATATCTATGAACAGCATATAGCTACAAAGTTACTCGATGCAATTCACCCCAAAGTGGTGGATGGTTAAACAAAATAAAATAAAAAAAATAATTTATGATAAGATTTAGATATGTGTTCGTCGCTCAGCAACCCAGGGAAGTATATGTAATATAATTTTCAGTTTGTTTAAAACATCTGAAATTGTTCCTTTGATAAAACCTATACTATACATTCACCAAAGTTCGAAATAATAAACAAAATAGGGGTCTCCCGTGGTCTAGTGGCTAGCGTCTTAGATTCATAAGCGAGAGATGGTGAGTTCGATCCCCACCGGCGACAGGAATTTTCTCATCCCACGGCTCTTTGGGAAATTCCTTGCTGCACTCTGGATTTCGGCGCTAATGGCCCAGATTTGTTGAAGGGCCGTAAAAAAAAAAAAAAAAATAAATAAAACATTTGAAATTGTCGGTGCAGCATCAGGCTCAAAAGAATGGTAACCAATCTCTGTTTCAATTGCATGTTGTTGTACCTAATGAAATAATAGCCTCGAGAGTTTTGGACGCCATATAATACAATTTATACAGTTAGTTTACCGGTAAAAGGACTTAAAAGGAAGCTATTAAGTTCCTAAAAGGTACTGGCTTTTTATGGTGGACGTATTAACTGCCATCGGTAGAAGAAGAGAAATTATTTGAATTCGTCAGAAGGTAGAATTCACGAAATTATTTATTCATAATTGGGGAAAATTCACCCTGTAATAATCAATTAAACAAAAGCCAAGAATATTAAATAAATAGTCGGGATTTGGTCATGATAGTTAATAAAACGATATTTAAAAGCAATAGTGAGTTTTAATTGCCAATGTTACTACTATGATCAATAAAAATTTATTTTTATGACCGAAACCTCACCACACTCGCTAATCTCTTCGATCTACGTTCTCTTCTGAATGAGATTTAAGTAGTAAGACATTGAGGTGATAAAAATCAAGGAATTGAGGGGGGGGGGGCTTTGGCTAAGAAAAATAGATAGAATTTGGGAAAATTGTATAATTTGAACGTTTCGGCATGTTCTTTGGCAGCCTTTTTCAGCAATGAATGCCTAGGAGATGGAGGAACACCGGTTAGGTGACCAAAAGAAAAATGTTGTTGTTCTATATTTTCCTCATGGTCACCTAACCGGTATTTTTGGTCTTTCTCCATCTCCTAGGCAGTCATTGCTGAAGAAGGCTGACAACGAACATGACGAAACGTTCAAATTGTAAGCAGTCAAGCAATGATTGGGATTCGGTTAAGAGAAAACGCCAGATATTTAGAAAAATCGATATTTCGAGAAACTGGTGAGACTTACATTTTAGAAGAAAAATCAAGCATCCAACGTTCTTGGATAGCTTTGAGATGCGATTCGTCTCGATACTATTTAAGAACTTAGTTAAGAAAAAGAGGGCATGATTTGTCTTCTAAAATGTAAGTCTCGTAATTTTTTCATAACACAAACCTTTCTGAAAGTCTGACGTTTTTATGTGCATTTCGTTTGCAGTTATTCGTTTTTTTTTTTTTTTCTAATTTATAAAAATATATTATAATAAATAATTGAAAATAAAAAAGTTGAAATAAAAACAAAATTTAAACGCAATGGGGCTCAATATATACACATAAGTTAATGATCGCATAAGCATGTACTACATCTAACACTGTTCATTCCACACATCAAAATTGACAACAAAACATCGGATTTAACGTTTACACTGACGCAACATCTGACTGGCCACGGAAACACTAACTCGTACTTACACAGATTTGAACTGACAGACTCAAATACTTGCCTCTGCGATGATTAAACTGGACAAACGTACACACATCTAATATACAACTGTAGACAGACAGCACGAAGAGAAATGCAAAAACACTTAACAAATTGGCCCATAAGCCCCAAAGCCATTTATCAAAACAATATTTTCTACTTAAAACGTTTTGCTAAGAGCATATCTGATCTGAGAGAGGAAAGCTATAGAAACAGGGAAAAGAAAGCCTTATCTTGTTATTTAAGTGTCTGCATTAAGACACATTGTAGTTAAGTTTTATTTCATATTTTTCTTGTTAAATCGTTTATTATTATATATTATATAAGCACTTTTAGACTGCTAATCAGCTATTTCATTGCATATTGTGCATGTGATTATCACCTCAACGGCTAACTATGTGCATCTCATCGTAGAAATTATAGATTTTCCTAAAATCTGTCTCTTTTTCATTGCCGAAACCCAACTATTCCTTGATTTCTCATACCTTCTGAATGTGTTGTTCTATAATAGATCTCTGTGAGTCAGTCTCGATAGAATGGAGTGGATGGTAAGAATGCGGAGGATGGTACGAGACGAGACAGACTTTACGATACCCTAGAACCTTTTCGTTAAGCAAATAAAGCAGACAGCTCTAAAAAAGGAACAACATGGAGGGACTTCCTCTCTACCTGCACTGTTTGACTTTCGGCTTTTGAAGAGGGCCCGCTTTTTCTTTCTTTTTGGGCTCTTCTCTTTTCTCGGTCATCCTTTTTCGGTCATTGCAGCTCTCCTGCTTTCACGACTTCGGGCCGTCGGCTCTTCCCAATGGAAAGTCCCCTATTAAGTCCTCGTCCTAATGAGTTATTAGCATAGATACGCCCTTTTGTTCTTTCTTATTCAAATCAAGCCAATACTCTCCTTCCTGACTTGAGGTTTTCCTAAACCAAATGGAAAACGTGAACGAATGAGTGAAGCTCCGCTACTGCTTAAGTCTGTATAATCAGCCTAAAATGAAGGTGAAAAATAAATGAACAAAAGTTAGTATAGTTGTCAAACTGTAGATTCCTCAGGAATAGGTTCAGATTTATAAACGGATGTCTGACAAATCTGTCCAGGATTGTGCCACCCAACGTAGTAAATTGTTAATAAGTTGCTGCTCAGAAGAAAATTGCTAAGCTAACAGATCTGTATTTGACTAGTAGTGCCCTCTGCTTAATTTTCGTGTTCTCAAGCACAATTGATGTAACAGATGAAAATATTTGATGTAAAGGTCAAAAGTTTTCGTGTTCAGCCTAGAATATTTATTTATTGTTTTACGTTACAATACGTTTAGGAAGCAATTGTAAAAATTACAAGGTTGAAGTTTAACTATATGGTTTATGTTTATATTTATTAATTTGATGTAGTCCTGTGTTACTCAGTGCGTTTCAGTAATTTATGTATGCATGAATCTGAGTGTATTATATTACTAATTTTCTGGTGTTATTTATAAATGTATAGTATTGTTTCTTTGTATAGTCTATCAAATATGATTGTGTAAACATTGTCAATATATTGGCTCCCATCGGAGAGTAACTTAAGTCTTGTCAATTTCGTATCAGTGGACAATTCGTCAATAAGTGTTATGGGGGCGTTACACAATCACATTTTGGTCTGCAGTCCTACTTAAAAAGATGTAAGTGCTTTAGGCGTACATCAAATTAATCTAGATTATTTATTTATTTGGGGGCGACGTTAGCTCAGTGGTAGAGCAATGGACTAACAAGCTGGAGGCCTGAGTTCAAATCCCGAGCAAGCACTAACGATTTTTTCTTCTAGTGTCTTCGTTCATGGGTTGAATTCGGCCTCCCTGACCGTCCCTAGGCCAACCCAGCATTTAATTCCCCCCCCCCTGTTTAACGGCGTATCAACAATTAGGCTATTATTGGTGCTAATGACTCTAGCAGTCGAAGCAGCCAAGGGGAAAATCAGGCGGCCGGAGCATAGTACTGACCACACTATCTCCCTAGTGTGCCGTATGGTCATGAATCAGATACCTCTATAGTATCTGCCCCTCAGGGCCCTCGTGGCCTGTTACGGGACTGATTTTTTTTATTATTTATTTATTTATTTATTACGGAGCTCGACAACTGCAAGTTGATGTGCTCATATAAAAATAATTAATAAAACTATATAAAAGAGTAAAATATAGGTTCATTGATAATAAATAAATATGATCAGTATATTAAATTTGCGTCAAACATAAAACAAAACAAAAAATAATAATTTCCCACTTTACTATGTTAAAAATGAGAAAATAAACAATGATAAAATTGTAATAATAATATATTTTATATAATATTTTCATCTTTGTTTATTATACCCTCGTTAATCTTTCAAATACTAACAAAAAACCGGCGCTAATGACCTAGATGTAGATGCGCCGTAAAAAAAAAAAAAATAAAAAAAAAAATAACTAACAAAATATTAACACTACAAATTGTAAGGTGATAATTACTATGATTATAAAGCGGAGGGATTTAAAAGAAAGTTATTCAATATGGGCTTTTGATGTGCATTACAAAGGAGATCTATGGACGAGATATTATATTCTATATATGCTTTGATTAAATAAGGTGTAAGAAATGGTTGAGGGTGAAACCTGCGTACGTAGCGTAATTAGAGTCTGTGAAAACGGAAAAGAGTTTTTGTTATAATAGAAAGTTGGTAATATTGAGGGAAGGTTTCATTTTAGGATGGTGGGTTGGGTGGACAAAGGATCTTCAGGTGCCAGACTCTCCTGGGGACAATAAGCCTCCTTATGCATTATCTGTCAAGCTGAATATAACCAAAACATACCCATATATCATTTACAACAGCTCGGTTTACATTTTACTTGGAAAAATGTCAAGTTTACAATATGCTTCAATTTTATGTAAAAATGAAATAATTCGACATTTTAAATCTTTATTTTTTACAAATATTGACTCTCGAGGCTGGAGTGTAAACCAAGTTACTCCCAATTTAAGCTTGGGTTCCATTCCAATTATGCTTCTGCTTGCTGGGCTCATATCACAACATGATTAGTCAATTGAAGGGCTCAGTGAAAGAAGGGGCTAAGTCACTTTTTACCAATTTTTCAGGAGAGCCTTTTTTAGATTAAAAGGCTCAAAACTATACCAATCACTTAGATAGCATTTATTAATATTATCAATGAAACTAACTCATAAAGAATACAAGTGGAGCTTTTCAAATTAATGTTTTGTTGTTTTATCCTATAAATATAAGGACTTGTAAAAAGGGCACCAAAAACTCATTAAATGGAGGCAAGTCTGCACTACATTAATATACTCGCTTAATGTTTGTATAGAAAAACAAAATACTTGATATATATTATTATATACTTGTTACTTGTATATATTATTAAATTCAAAAGGTATTAGCAATATACATGTTGGATACAGTGTTTTGGGTTCAGTTTTCCTGCTGAGGCCATGACAATAGGTATTGGTTAGCATATTCTTCACAAAATTTGGAAATATGTCTGAAGTCTTTAAATTTTGTCTTCCACACCGGAATTAAAAGTGAAAAAAAAAAACAACTGCTTGTAGATAAGCTGCTAAGACAACCTTTTTTCTAACATCAACTTCAGCCACAGCTGACTTGCCACCTTCTTCTTTCTCTGTATTGCTTAGATTTAGCCCTTTCTTTTCCTGAACAGTAAATCTTCTTTTGCTTATTTAAAGGGACAAGCCTCGTTTTTTACCTGTGCCGTTTTACACAACATAGTATTCCTATAGAGCTACCATCTACTATCTGCTGCAAGTTGGACAAAGATGCACGCGTCGTCACATATAGCATGTAGAAGTTCCTTGCATGCTTCCCCTTCAAGTGCATACAGCATGTAGAAGTTCTTTCCATGCTTCCCCTTCTATTTCATGTTAGACTAAGTTGCCAGCCTCCCCATCTGCAGCTTATAGGAGTTAGTGGGTCAAGCCGGGTTATTCTGCGGTCGGCATTCCCCTTAGCTGAGGGACTGGTTCCTAATCCAGGCGGGGATAGACGAAGCCGCTATTATTTATCATTTAATTATACAGGTCAGTGACCACGCTGCTCAGGTGAGTCTGCGCATAGCTAGAGTTCAGTCGCCTTGGGTTGAGTTAGATAATGGGTAGAGTGAGTAAAAGCTAGCAATTGCTAGAACTAAGTATTTTCCAAGCAATTGCTAAGGGCCGAGTGAATAAAAAGGTTAGCTGTAGCTAGGGCTAGCACTTGCTTAGTTTATCACGGTTCCTAGCTGCAGCTAGGTAGAAGGTGTGAATAAAGAGCTCTGACTAGGTTCTAAGGGTAGCAATTGCTAAGGAAAAAGTTAGTCTGCTCTCGGTCATGCTAGCTTTTTAGTTAGTCGTTTCTTTTCGCTCAATCATGGCGGCGTTTACGCATGTTGGTAAGGAAAAGGAATTTTATAAGCGACGGGACGTCTTCACGTTTTATTTTCATCTTCTTTAGCTACATTTCCTGCAGTAAAACGATTCTTTGAAGTTCTGGAGTTGACGGATGTTTTTTTTCTTCCGTACCGTAAACCTCAATCATTTTCTCACTTTTTCAATTTTTTATTGATTTTTTTTGAAATTTGTTGTGAAGCAGCGCTGGATTCCTACTTCCTTGTTAGACGCTTGTCGGTGAATCCATTTGAATTCTTCCTGGGATTTTTGCCCTTGATCAATAATTTGTAAAAATCTTTTCCCTACAGCTTCAATTTTATAGGCTTATTGCCGGTGGCTTTTTGGTCGGTTTTCTTCTTTATGCTTGATTTAATGTTACTCAGCGACTTATTTAACTGTGCAACAGTGACCTTTCACCCTATGGAAAATTCATTACTAATGCTGTCCCAAGGAGGTTTTCTTTCTTTAATAGCTCATAGATCATTGACTAATACTGTTATAAAAAGTGACCGATCCAGGTCGGCATGGGCGTATATAGAAAATAATTTCGGGAGAGGCTTGAGGTATTTGGGGGGAGGGCTGAGAGCATTTGGGGGGTAAGGAATATTATCAATCTAGACCTTGGAATAGTTAGCCAATTAAAATGATATTGCACCAAAAAGAAATTATTTTTTCTGACCAAAGTGGTCTCATTTAATTTATTTTCATGTTTTTTTTTTTTTTGTTTTTTTTTTGTTTTTGACAAATCTTTACCGATTTCGGAGGGGACTGCAGCCCCCCCCCCCTAATAGAGCCCATGCGTGACGAGAGTTGCACAAGACACACGCAACCCGATGGGGAGAGAGAGAGAGACAAGCAACAAACCCTGACAGGAAGGAAGAGGGATGAGACAGGGGAGGTAGGAATCCTAGCTGCAGCTAGGGGTTAGCAACAGCTACCCTTAGAATTTCCTTAGTTTATCAGGAGATGAGACTAACTTACTTAGATCATGCTACCTAGAAGTAGCTCTTGTTTATTCACTCCGTATTGAGGAATAGCTACATCTCTAGGCTAGATTCTACCTGTTAGATTCTAGCTTTTATTCACTCCACCCATTGTGTGGATCGTTTTAGAAGACTGGTGGACAAAGAAAAAATCAGAGCATTAATCTAAAGTCGACGGAGGGTGCATTTCAAAATTATGGATATGGATAGTTGGTTTGGTTGTCGAGATCTTATTATGGCGTAAACTAAAATTACTTCAAATTCGACAAATATCATTTTTGAAGAAAAAAACGGTTCTTAGGAGCAGTCTGAAGCGAGGTAGCACTTTCATTGCATATATATTTCTTCTTTACTCTATAATAAATTGAGACAACTGGTCCGCTAAAAGTTTTGTTTCAACAATTTCCTTCATTAGAGTATTCAGGTGAATATTCACTCCTACCGGTCCGATTTTCAGGTTGCGAGAATGCATTTTTCTCACTACCTTCGTATTTTATCGTGTTTTATTTCATTGAAATAAAAAATGCGGTCGTTTGGTATGCATTCTTATCTATTTGGAGATCTTGGCCTCGTGATCAACTCTGTAATTAAAGCGGTCAACTAGGAAGTGTCAATAATGATTGGCTCCTTCCAAACTTCTATTTTATCTTTTGATTTATTATTTTTATTATTATTACTTTTATTTTATTTTCCTTTTAGCTATGATTTATTTATTTATGTACTTATTTATTTTTATTATTTTCTTTTTGTTTCTGTAATTCAATTTAGTATGTACTATTTTTTCTTTTTTTTTTTTTTTTTTCTGTATTCTCATTATTTGAAATCATAAAAATGGCTTTACTTATCACAATTAACCAACGTGCTATATAATTTGTGCAGATGTTAATAAACGCTTTATTATTTAAAAAAAAAAAAAAAAAAAAAAAAAAAAAAAACTATTTGGAGAGGAGTTTCAGGCTGGTATAATGTAATATTTGCGCCCAGGAGCACACAACAAATGTTCAAATAGATTGGCAACTAGTAGGCAGCCTGACGGCTATTGAGAAAGTCGGCTTTACTGGCTTTATTTTTTCTTAATGTATCAAAGAAACGCCAGAGACGGTTGATATGGCTACTGGATAAAGTTGAATTACGAATTTCCCGGACATAGTAAGATTTATCAATAAAGGAATATTAGGATGTCTCGGACATGTTGAATCAATGCCTACGGCTCGACTTCCTCGGCAGATATAGTATGGTCAGCAGGGAGAGTCAAGAAATACTGGAAGACCACGCAAACGATAGTTGGATTATACTGAAGAATATGTTTGACAACTCAATATAAGAGGATGGGGCACCAAAGCTCCAGATAGAGTGAAATAGAGCAAAATTATGGAAGAGGTATTAGTTCTAAATGGACCATAGCGCCACTCAGTAAAGAAAAAGAGAATTTTGGTTTCAAAGTGAGATCTAGATTATGGTGGCCGTTGCACATACAATCCTGAATTATCTGGTCTGAATACTATGTTCGACATTCCCTCTTTATAATCTTACACCGTCGTTCTCTTGAAAATTCACGATCAATATACATTATCAGATACTGGCATTCTTACGGAAGGTTCAAAAGTTCGTGTTACAGATATAAGCATATCTCTACCCAGCTTAATCATACCCATACAGAAAAACCTTTAAGGGTCGTTGAGCCAAATACCTTTCGAATTGTTACTTGGACTGTTATCTACAGATGTTATCTTTCTCTACCTACCCTCGATATATCGGTGCCAGTAGGTTGAAGGCTGCTGTGCGGTTTGAGACAAATAGCCTGGACCTGTATCATGATACAAGGACATGCCGAGCAGTATATCTGCAAGATAATAACACACCCTCGCAGGATAAGGGCAGAGTCGTGTCCTCTATCTTCCGTTACTCTTCCCCTTTCTTCCACACTCAGCTAATTTGAATATGTTTTCCTGTGTTTTATTTCCTTTTTTTCTTCCTCGTCCCATTCATTGTGTCTGGTGTTTACCCACCGTTCTTCATCCGCGCTGTCGTCAAAAGAAGTCTATCATCCATAGATATTACTATCTTCTAGATAGAAACTGTGGGAGAATGCATTTTTTTATGGCAGCTTTAGAAAGTATTTTTATTGTTTATTTTCAGCTTGATTAGTGATCTGATCGTTGGACGAGAATTTTAGATTCACTCAGACATCATTAAAATATAAGATATTCTTCAAGATCTTTGTTATCTTTGTACTGTTATGAAAAACACCTATAAAACCTCTGCTATCTTTCCTCTCTTCTTCCTCTAACCAGCTATAGAAGTAAAACCTCTGCTATCTTTCCTCTCTTCTTCCTCTAACCAGCTATAGAAGTAAAACCTCTGCTATCTTTCCTCTCTTCTTCCTCTAACCAGCTATAGAAGTAAAACCTCTGCTATCTTTCCTCTCTTCTTCCTCTAACCAGCTATAGAAGTAAAACCTCTGCTATCTTTCCTCTCTTCTTCCTCTAACCAGCTATAGAAGTAAAACCTCTGCTATCTTTCCTCTCTTCTTCCTCTAACCAGCTATAGAAGTAAAACCTCTGCTATCTTTCCTCTCTTCTTCCTCTAACCAGCTATAGAAGTAAAACCTCTGCTATCTTTCCTCTCTTCTTCCTCTAACCAGCTATAGAAGTAAAACCTCTGCTATCTTTCCTCTCTTCTTCCTCTAACCAGCTATAGAAGTAAAACCTCTGCTATCTTTCCTCTCTTCTTCCTCTAACCAGCTATAGAAGTAAAACCTCTGCTATCTTTCCTCTCTTCTTCCTCTAACCAGCTATAGAAGTAAAACCTCTGCTATCTTTCCTCTCTTCTTCCTCTAACCAGCTATAGAAGTAAAACCTCTGCTATCTTTCCTCTCTTCTTCCTCTAACCAGCTATAGAAGTAAAACCTCTGCTATCTTTCCTCTCTTCTTCCTCTAACCAGCTATAGAAGTAAAACCTCTGCTATCTTTCCTCTCTTCTTCCTCTAACCAGCTATAGAAGTAAAACCTCTGCTATCTTTCCTCTCTTCTTCCTCTAACCAGCTATAGAAGTAAAACCTCTGCTATCTTTCCTCTCTTCTTCCTCTAACCAGCTATAGAAGTAAAACCTCTGCTATCTTTCCTCTCTTCTTCCTCTAACCAGCTATAGAAGTAAAACCTCTGCTATCTTTCCTCTCTTCTTCCTCTAACCAGCTATAGAAGTAAAATGTTATCACAATGATCCGGTTTCTATATTCCATTTTCTTTTAATAAATGGGCTACATTTAATTGTGGTTGTGCACAGAAACATTAAATCTCAATAAGCAAAATTCCCAAAAAATAAAAACAGACATAGTTCATTTTCAGCTAATCAGGGCTATCTTCAGGTCATAAAATGTCTACTATAATATTCTCTGATTTGAAACCTTTTCAACAGAAACACCTAAGAAGTTACTGAAACCGCAGCGGATGGGCAAAAGGAAAACCTCAAGAGCTTACGTCCAACATTTTCTTTCAACCTTAGGATTTTTTTTTTTCATTATAAAATTTATTTAATCATAAATTCTTCAACTCACATTTTAAGAAAAATATAATTTTTTTATTAAGGTTAATGGGGAAAACAAAATAGTCTCTTAGATATTTCTTGAATTCATCGCGAATGAAGATATGTTTCTTTTCGGTTAAATGTAAATTAAATGTAAATCGGTGAATGTAAATTAACGGAACAAGCTTAACCAAAACCAAGAACTTACAACGAAAAATCAGTTCTTTGAACATTGTTTATCGTCCATGGCCAACTCCTTCTATGATTCTCTTGAAGAAGCAGGCGTGCTCCGTACGTAACGGAATAGTGCCTTCATTTAATAGCTGTGTAATTTAAGCGGATTATGATGGAAGGAATCATCGATGCATTAGGGGTCGTTTCTCGCCGCCATGATCCAACTTGAAGGAGTCATAAAGGCCTATCATGGATATCATAGCTGGATATGACCTCGGGAACGCCTCCATGATCCCGAATATCACCACGTGCTACGCCCAGATTCCTAGTCCTTCTTCAGCAATTTATAAAACTTATACTGATAAAATTAAAATAAAAAGAGCCTGTTTCCTTCCTCTCTTCCGGAAGGAACATCCGCCTAAAACTGATCAGTCAGCCGATAGCGCTATCCAAAAATTCTGACATTGTCAGAATTGTCAAAATAAGAATACTCTGAACTGTCTGAATATAAGAATTCGACTGATGCTGAAAGCTAAAATGTCCGTAGCTTTAGCTGTAGTTGGTCCCCTGGTGGTGCCGCTCCAGTCCGGTGAAAAAAACTTGTGACGAATCAAGAACTTTAATGCCCCAAGAAATATTTATCCGATTCTTCTTTTGCTTTCATACCGTACCGTTTTCATCAGGGATTTTTCTACTTAAATTCTCAACTGTTCTTAACGTATTTTTATACTTACTACCGTTAATTCAAATGCTTCGTATTTACCAGCGGTTGTACTTTCTCAATAAATATTCCTTTTACTAATAAGCCTGTGTTGCGGCGATTTAGTGGGTTTGGTCTGGATTAATATAATGCGAAAACGTTTGAGCACTGGATTCAAATTAGTAAAATTCTAAAAAATAAATATTTAAAAGTCTATTTTTCGTGGTATATTTGTCACGTGGCATTTATAATTTTTCTTCTTTTTTGCAGGGAATATATGTTTTAGAATTGACTTATTTGTAAGGTTTTGATGAAATAATCCGTAACGGATTCTTTATGGCCTAAATTACACACACTATTACAAGTACTTGTATTAACGTATAAATGTATTAGTATAAAACTATATACATATTTTTTAGGGGGAGGGACCGCAATCCAAAAAAAAAAAAAAAAAAAAGAATCCCTTTTTCACGAGGAAAACATTACGAATAAAATTTAGACATATGGTTTTATAAATGCTACAGAAGAGCAAAAAATAAAATAAAGAAATGAAAAATTAAATCATGAAAGAAAGAATGTAATGGGAAAAATTTGCAAGCTATAAATTAAACAATTAAAATTAAATGTGGTAATTATACATTACCATTAAATATCTATTTGCTGCATGGAATTCTTGTAGTAACAATTTTTATTTGTCACACGGAATTGTTAGTTGGTCTTTTCCTTTGCATTCGGTGAAAATATGTTGTCAAAGTTAGATTACAAAGTCTTTTCTTTATGTGTGTACAAAAAGTATCAAATTCGAAGTTAGCAGCACAACATTGTCTCTTCTTGTTAATGTAAATTTTGAGTTGTTCCTATGTTTTTAATTTGAGTTACTTTGTTGTATTTGTGTACACTGTAACGTAACCAGTAATATAAAACATGCTTGCATGATTTATGAAACAAGTCCTGTATAGTAAGTTTTAAAATTTGTACAATACAATATATTTTAGCTTATAGTCCTCAGAAGAGCGCTCTGCGGCCGAGACGTCAAATTGTGCTGCTCGTTGCTTTTAACATTTTATATGTTCTGTTTTTATATGCGAATGTTTATTTGCGGATATCACCTTTTTATCTACTATTTTTGCA
Organism: Gonocerus acuteangulatus; assembly: GCA_946811695.1. Taxonomy (NCBI): domain Eukaryota; kingdom Metazoa; phylum Arthropoda; class Insecta; order Hemiptera; family Coreidae; genus Gonocerus; species Gonocerus acuteangulatus. The sequence continues at coordinate 60,586,917 of OX328127.1, read as the reverse complement.
ACTTATAAATAAAATAAATAATGTAATATAGTGGTTGGGTTATGATTTGAACTTGCAGGAAATACATTTAGCATAACATGCATCATCATATTATGATGAACATTTTTCATCATATTATGATGAAAAATGTTCTTTTCATCAGTGGGTTGTGAAACCATCAATCAAACAATAGCAAATCATAGCCTGTATGCGCATGAATTGGCCTTTTTGTGTGGGAAGATTCTCTTCTTTTTCTGCGTGGGTGTTGGTGCTTATGACCAGCCAGATATTTTACCACTTCGAATATTTCCCAGACGTAGGCATCATATACTTTGTACATCTATCAATTTTTCTGTCATACAACGTGCTGTTCGATGACCCCGAGAGCCATTTCTTGATTACGTCAATACCGGTAACCTCAATAAGTCGATAACGACTTGGAATCGGCCAAGAGGAACCTCTCAATAAATCCACTCCTGAAACGCTAGGCATGGATTTAGCGTTGGGTAATTCTCCAAAAGACCGAGGAAAAGGAATTGTTGATTTATTATTGTTATGTTTTCGTCTGATTATCAGCGTTTCACGATTTGTTCTTTCGAGCTATTATCGCTGTTTCACGAAAAATCAGCCGAAGCTGTTAAAGTTACTACGAGGTGTTCCCAGGCGGATAAAGTTCAAGGATAGAAGAAGTGTACAAGGACTGGCCCGCCCACTTCTACGATCTCCTTGAAAGTTTGTTTAAGCAAATGGAACTTCTGATTTCATCACAATGTTTAATTCATTACTGATTTTCTTGTCTTCCAAGAACAGAACAACCCATTTTATTCCCGTTTTGACCGAACATCCATAGTCATACCTCAAGGAGGGAATTGAAGCAGCACCATCGACATATGTGGAGGTACTGAGTCTAGTTTGTAGGTTCAAAGTATGTATGTGACCCCCCCCCCCTCTCTGCCTGATGTCAGGGCGTTTTCTTTTTAGCGGTTGGTGTACTGTTGTACCCCTACTCCTATATCGTCCCCAACGCAAGTTATGGGAGCAGTACGAATATGGCACGAAACCAATACCTCAAACACCTTTTTCTCCGCCTTTAGACCGTATTAATATATATTTCTACCCTAAGCTATTTTGCAAGTCATTCACTAGGCTTTCGAATAATAATCTTGCACCTATCGATTTTTCTCATGTCTCTAGCGAAAATTCGCATGTCTGTTAATATAATTTAGCTTTTAATACTTTTTGTCCTCCAAACGTAACAAAAATGAGCGTATCATAGTTTGTAATAAGATCAACTTTTTGAAAGATTTACTCCATAATTTTGGAATACACTAACCATATATTCTTCCCAGAAACGGTTAAAAACTCAATTCCATTAATAAGGCTACATTTTTTTATAAGAAAATGATATATCAGCTGGAAATTCAAACCTTCATCAAGGCTATAAAACCAGGAGGACCAGTTAATAATAAATTATAAACAGATCAAATGGAAGGAAAAACTTTTTACATGGACAAAGATGAATGATACATATGGTAACATATATATATATATATATATATATATATATATATATATATATATATATATATATATATTTGAACTACTAGTTTTTATCGGCCTTTTAATTATCATCTATATCGAAACGTCATTATTTCGTGACACTACCGGAAGCTTGAATCGAATTTGTTAGTGAGTGCTCCTGCCTATATGGGTGGACCTACGCGTAAGAGAGTTTTGCTGAACACGTAGCCAGTTCCCAGGACTTTTTAGAACGCCAATTACAGAAATGAAGGTTACATCATTACTAGTTTATCGCCAGCTATCTAACTCTGTAGCCACCTAAACACCGCATTTGCAGAGTGAAGGTGTTATGAACGGCAGAGCTTTTGTTCAAGGTCAAGTTTAGGCTGTGCTTACGTCACAGGAACCGGTCCGGTCTCTCAGCCATTCACAGCCGGCTCTCCGCTTTCTGTCAAATTTCCGGCATGTCAACCGAATCGGGATCTACTTTAAGATACATTTTTAATACTGTCGTTTTATTTATTACTGTATACATTATAAGAAGTCAAGGAATGTTTGGGATTCGGCTAAGAGGGTAAGGTCAGATTTTTAGAAAAATCAATATTTTCGAACGTTTTGGCTTGCTCTTTGGCAGCCTTCTTTGACACTTAGTGCCTAGGTGGGGGAGGAAGACCACGATAACTTTTAGGTGACCATTAATAAGTTTCCAACAAATATTCAAATTCTGATGTTTTATCTCAGCCGAATCCCAACCATTCCTTGATTTCACGTCACATCTCATTATGGATCCATTATATTTACTTAAGAGGAGGTCTGGGTTCAGTCTTAACATTTAGACTTCCTTGTGTGTCAAATTGATATGCTGTATTGGGGTTGGGTTGAGACCCAAATTGATATGCAGTATAGGGGCTAGGTTGAGAACCAAATTGATATGCAATATAGGGGTTGGGTTGAGACTCAAATTGATGTGTAGTCTAGAGGTTGGGTTGAGACCCAAGTTGCTCTTCAAGTAACAACTATTTCCTGGGAACGTGTCGTTGAATGAAATATTGCTATGATTCCTGAATGAGATAGATCCATTAAGAATAAAGTTGTTGATACAATTAATGCATATTCATGTACAAGACTCTCCCTTAATAAGTGAAGCAGTATGTTGTGTTTGCTTCACTTTCAATGCGGGCACATTGTTAGTATAATACAGCAGTTTACAGAACATGATCCCAGCTCCTGAAGTAATGGCTCAATACATCCGCTCGTTTTAAAAGTATATGCTTTCTTAATTGACTCTATCGTAATTTCTTTTTGTTTGTTTGCTTTTTTTTAATTAGGGTTTCCTTCATGAGCGAGGAGTTATTTGTTACTATCAGTTGTATGTTAATAATTGCGTCTTATTGGAAACTGCTAAATTATTTATTTAAATTTTAACGCATTTATTTTAAATTATTTACATGTTGGAGAAAGCAGCTGTACTTGAAAAGAAAAAGAAAAAGATAAATAAAAAAAAAAACCATTGGCACAACATTAATTTCAAGGAATAATATGTCTATTTTACAAAAAAACGAATTTTCACTGCAGATTCATTTCTTGTAAAGTAAACATTCTGCGCCAATGTGCTGAAACAGACCTCGAATTAGAATTCAGTGATCCTTCAAACCATGGATGTTCTAGTTATTTCCTCTTTAACGACTTCATAAGAAATTTGACCTTCAAATACTCTTAAACCTGATGTGTTCGGGTGAAACGGATTCGGACTCAGCATGTCGAAATACATAGGAATATACGTATGGCATTTTTTTGTGTGTGCCTGTTGTATTATAATATTTAACCAAATCACATAACCCCCATTCCTAATAGGCCGATTTAGTTTATTTTATTATTTTTATATCACATCATTCTGTTTAGATGAGCACGATCTATTGAAATTGTTGTTACAATATAAAAAAAATCGAACTTTAGGGGCATGGTACTAAAACCCTCTCTTCAGAAGTTCCGATTTTCTGCTTAACTAATTTGTCCATTCGTTTGTGATGGGGACGCTATATTCCAAGTTCCAAAAAATATATATATATATATATATATATATATATATATATATATATATATATATATATATATATATATATAATGTGGCCGCTATCTTGTTAACTAAAAGTCAGTTCATTTTCGGTGTTTCCTAAAGAAGATCGATGAATATTTGAAGAATGTTCCAAAAATTCAATCATCAATGCAACGTCAATAAGTACATTTTTCCGGAAAATGCTAAAAAATTGAATTCCTCTGAACGTTTTATCAATTCCTTCCAAGGAATGGAATGTTGGAGACCTTGAAAGGTCAACTGGGACTGGTTTCTTCGGCTTTTATCCTCCACTATTATACTTCTTTTTCTTGTAAAATTGTGAAAAAAAATGTATTTCCTGGTTGTAAAGATGAATTGTAATGTCTAATAGAGCTTTCCCACGATTATAGACAACATTCCCCACCTCGCGAATGAGGTTAGAACTCTGCGCAGAGGAGGTGGAAATGACTAGTGAAAACGTTCGTGTTTATTTTCACGCATGGAATGCCTATTGTTGTGCAATTAACGCTAAAGTATGGCTCATCCTAAATGTGTGAGTACTAACGGCACCTTGCGCCGTCAGAACGGTGGAATTGGCAGACCTGTGGAATGCGGACTAGTAAGAGTGTCGTGAGAAGAGGATTGGCACCATGGAATACTGATCGTGAGGACTTACAGTCCGTTAACATTTGGTCAGAATAATCTTACAATAATATGTCTGTTCGCTCTGTCAGGGGTTGAATAATGGTCCGATTTCGAAGAAATTTAGTAAAAAAAATACTATTCCTAATTTAAAAGTTTGTGATCTTTAACCAGCAGAATCCAACAACCGGAACACAGTTTTATGGACGAAATTGGATTGAAAGAAATCGTTGAGCTTATGTATTTTCGTTTGTAGGCTTCCGGTAGGCTTAGGTACTATTTTTATAGGTTCTCTTACGGATGAAACCATTTTCAATGTGATGTCTGTAACTGTTTTTGAGGAAAGTGAATAAAACTAGATTATATAATTAATTTTCGTTTTGAGTACTTAGATTCGTTGGATTTTTGAACGAATTCTAACTGTTTGAAATTCATTCCAAATAAGATATTTAAATTTTGGTTATATTTGGAGTTGAGGAAGTATTCGAAAAAAAAAATATATGAGCACACATGAGCAGTTTTAGGATTTTCGTATATTTACCTACATCTCTCTAAAACAACTGGAAAATCGTAGTGAATTGACAGGAACCATTCGAAAGCTTAATGAATGTCCTACAAAAACATTTATGAAATAATTTTTGATGGGACGGTCACATTCGGAGAAATAAGTGCTTAAATGATTGAAGTTGTTGGTATCGTTTATTTGAACGGTTATTTTTTTTCTGTTTTCTTTAATTCGTCATTGCTAGTTATTTTTTCGATTGCGTATAGTATTAAAATGTATTTCTCGGTAAAACAGGATACGTAATATGAGAAAAAAAATATTTGTTGTTTGAAATAAAGCTTTCCGAGCGGAATTCGAAGATGCTGGTTAAGTATTTTCTACTACTGCTGGCTTCGTTTTTTAGAACGTTTTTTTTCTCTACTTACCTTACTTTTTAAGCAATTGTTTTCTTTTATAAATTATATCTAACAGTAAAATGAGTATTCTAGTAAAATAAGGTAAAAAAAATTTATTTTGAGTCACTATTTATTTTTAATATAAAGCTTTAATGTATAATTTTATAATAGAGTAAGGGAGGATAAGAGTACGCACCTAGTGGATTTCGGGTTATATCATAGGATTTATAAAAGGTACATACCTCGAATTTTCACTAAATGTTATTTATTAAATTCAGAACTAATTGTGTAAGGTTTGGTTGTACTTTATAAACACCCAGGCAAATGAAAATTGTTTTTAGGAAAAAATGTTATTTGCGGACTCTTGGCCTACTTGGAGGTTGAGAGTACGCTCATGGGTGGCTAAGAGGACGTAGTAGCACTGATAGCATAACTATTAGAAGATATGTTATGTGTATTAAACCTCTTACGTTTGAAGTTATAAATAGGTATTACATAGAAAAGTACTGAAAGTATGTTTTCCTCATAAAATCCAGGCAAATAGGGAACAGCCGTCGACAACGTGGACAAATTTCCCTGCAGTGCTACCAACAGTCCAAAATTATCATTCGCACGCTTACCCTACTGCATACTCTTACCGTCCTATACTCTACATTATGTGTTACTTTATTACTTTTAACGCAACCGAATGCCAACGAACAATGAATATAAATCACATTCGTATACTAAATGATAATCAATAGAATAACTACGCTCATAGAATGACAATGACAATAGAATTCAATTGTATTTCTTCATTTGAGCAGAAGGCGTCATTACTGATTTATGAGGGTAAGTTATGGTGAAGTTGGAATGAGAATGACAGTAGCACATCTCATACATCACTAGCCGGCTGCTCGCTAGAAGGGAATTCAACATGGATACTTCTTATAAAGGTTACTGATTCATAATCCTAATGGGACTTTAGTGGATACTAGATAAGATCGTACAATTAATTCAGCTATTGCTAATGGATGGTGGGGGGAGGGGGCGATCAGTATTCCGAGGGAAGAGTCCATTTCTCGGGGCAGGTTTGCTGCTGTCCCCCCTGGCTAGCTTGTCTGCATTCCACGGCTCTGTTACGGGATCTGCCAATTCTATGGGGTGGTTTGGTTGCTACAATGCAACTCTCCAACTTGACAATGGTGATTGGTTTACAACTTGTTACATGGTGTGAAATTTGATATAATGAATTGAGAATAAAACATATTTCAACAGACTTCATAAGACGGAATGATTTAAACATTCCCAAAACACAAGTCAGAACTTCTCGCTGATACTAGTCAGTACATAGACAATGGCTTGACATATCTACGAAGTACAAACGATCTCATATCGTCGATACAAATGCAAAGTAACGAATGTGAAAAAATGCATCTTTCATTGTCAATCTTTACTAATTTCTGCTGGACTTATGTACGGCAAATTCTTCAATCTTACATCACTCTATTAAAGGGAAAGTATTCCACTGTCAAAAGGTCAAATCTGCCGAATATTTGACTGTCCAAAAAAAAGTTATGACACTCTGAAAAGTGGTAATTTTCACATTCGATACTTTGCATTTGTAGCGACGATATGAACGTTTCAAAGATGGATTAATGGATCAAAATGTTTGTGAATAAGGGCATAATTTTTACGAATTAAAGTTACATTTTTTCTTAAAATTTTAATCCTGTTTCTTGTATTTAAATATACACATAAAACACATTTCTGGTTTATCTCAATGTGTTTATCGCCTAACATAAGAAACAAATAAACGCTTGTAGCAGTAAAATGCGTTTCCGCAAAAAGAGTTTGACTTTGTAGAATTTTCCGAAGGAATGTGGCTTTGCACTCAAGGAAATTTTTTTTAAATAGTTCATATTCATGTGTGTGTGTGTGTGTGTGTGAGGGTTTTTGTATATATGTCTACGTTTCGATAACCTGAAAAATCGGCCAATCTGAAAGAGAATATACTCTTCAAAGGGACAGAAATTGATAATAACTTACCGTACCGGCCATTATTTTTTTTTAAATGTAGGAAAGCTCGAAAGATATTATAATCAAATATTGAGTAAAGTGTGTCGTAAAAAAAAAAACATATGCAAAATCGGCCGACAACAAAAATAACAATTGATTTTATTGTTAACTACAAATAAAAAAGTCCGTCACGCAGGAGCTGCATAACTAAGCACTTTCCTCATAATTGGGTACTGTCGATTGTATTCCTGAATAATTTGCTTAAAATAACCTCTATAGATAAATAAAATAAAAACATATATAACACCTGTTTCAATTCAATCCAAACTTAGTACAATGTAAATCCCCCCCTACCTTCGATTTAGTTCATTTTTACAACACTTCTTCCTTATTAGATACCCGTGCGTTTCGTTACAATACAGCTGAAATTACGACCGGTATGAGCAAATTAGTAATTTCTGTTCGGACTTAACTCCCCCTTCTAGTCAACCGATTTAGTTTATTTTTACAACAAATTTTTCTCTTCAGTTGACCACAACAAATACCGAGTTTTGTTGAAATATAAAAAAAAGTATGGCTGGTATTGACAAATAACTTCTTTGGCTCCGGAGTAAACCCCCCCTCCGGATGGACCGATTTTGTTGGTTAACGAACTCGTTCAATCGTTTGATGGGGGAATACTACATGCCAAGTTTCGTGGCGAAAAAACAAAAACTCTGGCCTGTATCGTGTTAACGGACACATATATAACTATATATATATATATATATATATATATATATATATATATATATATATATATATATTATTTATTCCCCATGCCTCCTAGGATAAAAATAATATATATATATATATATATATATATATATATATATATATATATATATAAAATCAGTCCCGTAACAGGCGACGAGGGCCCTGAGGGGCAGATACTATAGAGGTATCTGATTCAAGACCATACGGCACACTGGGGAGATAGTATGGTCAGTACTATGCTCCGGCCGCCTGATTTTCCCCTTGGCTGCTTCGACTGTTAGATTCATTAGCACCCAAGGTATCCATTATTAATTAAATTAATTAAAGGCTGGGTTGGCCTAGGGACGGTCAGGGAGGCCGAATTCAACCCATGAACGAAGACACTAGAAGAAAAAATCTTTAGTGCTTGCTCGGGATTTGAACTCAGGCCTCCAGCTTATTAGTCCAGTGCTCTACCACTGAGCTAACCTCGCCCCTATATATATATATATATATATATATATATATATATATATATATAGATAGATATATATAGATATATATATAGATAGATAGATAGATAGATATAGATATATATAAATTTTAACTGAGGTCATTTTCGGTCTCTACTAGGTAGGATCGATAAAGATTCGAAGACATTTTTCAAAAATTCCGTCATGTGTGCAACCTCAATAGCTACTTTCCTTCGGAGGAAAGTGCTAAAAGAACAAAACTATTTTATTTATATAGGGTATTTTAAGCACATTCTTTAGGAATGTGGCGTTGTTGTTGAGGAAGTCCTTAGTTATGCAACTCCTGCGTAATGGACGTTTGTATTAACCTTAAGGGCCAAATTTTGTCCACTGTTATTTCGTGATCTATGGGTTCTGAAACGTGACATTTTCAGGTCGGCCCTCTTGGATGCGTCAATCGGTCATAGGCGGGTTTCCCCCCTAGGGAGGTAAGAAATGCGCTAAAATATCATTGAAAATAATTTAGAAGAGTCGGTTATAATCTGTGAAGAATTGTATTAAATCGTGAAATATAGCTACTAATAAGTAGAAGCGAAAAAATATATGAGTCTAATGTATCTAGTTAATTTTGAGGGATGAAATGTACATTGAGCGTGTAAATAGGAGAAGTGAATGTAGGGATAATAGCTTCTAGGGATGTGTGAAGGAGCATTAGGAGTAGGTTTCACTTCTGGAACTACCTTGACATTCAGAAGCTCCTTGGATACCCTGAGTCATCCAGCATGTGGAGCCTAGGCAATTTTCAGCACAAAGGGAACGAATCCAATGGACCACAAGGCTACTGGAGGCCGCGTAGCTACCATTAGCCAAAACCAGGCTGTAAGGAAGAACATTTTCAGATATTAATTTCTTAGAAATATTTAGCTCGTCGGGAAGGGATTTAAACCCAGACGCTACCGTTTACGCACAGCTAGGCTGAAAATTATACCACCGGTCTTCTTATAACTCCAAGGCAAGTTAAGTCATCACATGGAGCCAAAGCTTCATACAGATGATGTGATTGTCATATTTAACTGAAACCAGGTGATCGTAATGTAGAGCTCCAGGGTAGGTATCACTATATGAGGCACCGACTTTCAAAACAGTATGTATCCAAATCGTACATCTTTTCAGGAGATACAAAAAACGATCAGAAAAAATCTCTATTGGACGAAAAAGTCGATTTGTATTTATAGACTTACCATTTATCTTACTGGTAAACCTTTTTTCTATGTATTAATTCTGGTTTTTCTTCGTTTTTTGTCATTTTAGCAGACGAAGGCTACCAAAGAGTAGCCGAAATGTCCTTAATATAGATTTTTTACAGAAATCGTATTGATGTTTTCTTAGCCGAATCCCAATCAATCCCTGATTGCTTATCACCTCGACGGCTAACTATCTACTCTTCTTGACGATAACATTTAGGTAACCATAGTGAAATGTTGGTCAATGTTAGTGGAGCTGAAACGTCCAATATAGATTTTTCCTTAAAAGCTGACTTTTTTCTCTTAGCCGTATCCCAAACATTAAAACACATTTTGTTATAAAAAATTTCCACCTTCGCTATGTTTAACCTTTTAAATTAAATCGAGTAATGTCATGTAATATTCCATACAAACAGAATATGTGTTATACCAGATATATCTAAGGAAAACTGGATGTATTGGAATGTAAGATATGTCAATAATTCATAGATTTCAAAGCTATGTTGAAATTCCTTGCCCACGTGGTTTGTTGACACTTCACCTTTCCCTGAGCCTCCTGTCCAAGACCACCCACGCTATTTTCGAGAGAATCATCCCCCATAAATACACTACAGTAAAAATTCCATTCTTATTGTCACAGTGTCTTTCCAGAAGACATGAATGTTTCCTGGTCTTAGATAACATTATAAAAAATTTAAAATATTTTTATCTCTCTGTCTATGTTCATATATGGAATTTTACATGGGTCCGCCTGTAATTTTATTTGCTCTTAACAAAGTTTTGTGCAAAGACAACTGTTTTGTGTTCAGAAATCTTTTATCATGATGATTAGATAGTTAGCCGTCGAGGTGATAAGTAAAGATGGAATGGTTGGGATTCGGCTAAATAAACCTCAATATGATTTTGTTTTAAAAAATCTATATTTCGGACGTTTCGGCTACTCATTGGTAGCCTTCGTCAGCTAAAATGACAAAAAAAGAAATTAATACAAAAACAAAAAAAATTATAATTGTGATAGGTAACAGAACTATAGATACAATTAACTTATAAAAGAACATATCGTCTTAAATTCTTAGAATGAGTAGAATGAAAAAGTAAATAGGTACAATAATTGATTTTAATAGTAATTACTAACGTTAATTGATTTTACAAGGAAATAAGAAACTACATACCAATGACAAATATAGTAGCTAATAGTAACATTAATTAATTTTACAAAGAAATAAGATACTACATACCAATAGAAATGCCGAGCGGCAGAGGAAGACCAAGGTTGGCAATTAAGTAACCATTGTAGAGTGTCTAAGGAGATAGGAATCTACTGGGGTATAAGTAAGTGAAAACAGCAGGTGGTGGGAGAAATGTCGGTAAGGATCAAAAGGCATGTTTATGACATTTTTATGACAGGAAAGGAGAAAAAGGTGTTAATGGAAGGATACCCAAGGGGCATGGTAAAAATCTAGGTGGGAGGTCGGGAGAGTATTTGGAAAATATTAGCGTACATAGGAGAAATGAAATATTTTATTATTTAATATGCACATAAAAAAATGTTTCATAACCTGTTTGGTATGTTTACTGTTTTGATTATTCTTTTCGTTAATTCTATATATTTATTGTTTAGATGAAGAATCCCGCCAATAAGCATGCTGAATTGTCCAAATTATAGATTTTTCCGTAAATCTCTCTCTCAGCCGAAACACAACTTCTTATCACTTCTACGGCTAACTATTTGCACCTCAATTTAAAGAATATCTGTAGTTTACATTGGCGAAATTGTTTGAGTAGATCTTGAGACAACTTTTTGAAAAAAAAATAGTTTCTTAAATTTGTATATAAAATATTATTATTATTTTTTTTTTTTTTAACTTTCTTACTGTAGCTACAGTTGACGTGTCGCCCATAATGGTAGTACCCCGTAGAAGTGTCACCGGGATGTTAACAGATTTTTTTCAGATTGCTCCCCTTTTCTTTCTCATTCCTATATAAATTAGTTACATCTACCAGATAGAAAGAATGCCTAAGGCATCTTAGAAAATGTGTTGAAATACAGAAATAAATTGAGTAAGAATACTTTTTAAAGTATCTACAACTTACTCTAATAATCAATTTATCTACTAAATAAAGGATTTTATTTTTTATTTTATGAAAATATAAAAGTACTGTAACCCCTAAGTGGTATTAAATTATTCAGGCGATTCATCTCTAATTTCATTTTAAATTTATTCAGCAAGTTTTTCTTATATTCTTAACTAAAGATTAATAATCAACACTCAGTTTCATCTCCGGTTACAACCACTTTTTCCTCAGAAGAGATCGTAAATTTATTCGAAAATATAAAGAATTTCGATCACTCTGAAAAATTACTGATGACGAATGGAACTGGTTCTGATAACGCGAATTTATTCCTAAAGCGTATTTTTTTTCTTTCTTTTTTTTCGGCGCTTCGGCTAACATTTGATACCTGAAACCTGTCAGTTATAGTCTCTAAAATAGACAACTATATATAATTTAATTCACACGAGAAGGACAAATAAGAAAAAAATATGGCTGGAAATGAATTAGAGCTAAGCTGCCTCAAAAAAGTTTGTTAGAAGAGATTAAACGATTTTTACTGTAATTCCCTACTGTGGTTGTAATATTAAATCGTTTACAAAATGATATTGACCAGATACGAATGTCTTAAATTTAATTTTATTCTTTTAATTTAAAGAAGTCAATTATTTTTACAATATATATTTTTAAAGATAAATATATTTAATATAACTATATGTACAAGTTTTGTCCTTAAGGTAAGTATGAAATTCTATAAGACCACATAAAAATAAAACAATAAAAGTGAGAACTAAAGGAATGACTACGTACTATAAAATATGGATACAAGAATAAAAATATCTGGTGTTAGAGAAAAGGCGTTGGTACATCTGTTGATATCTGAAACGTCACCAGGGGTAAGGAATCAATTTTGCAAACCCATTTATGAACGAAATCAACTCCGCGTATTTCTCTTCGGAGGCACCACTCTGACAACCTTCATTCAACCGAGACCCGCATCTTTTCTCTAGAAAATCCTATTTGAAACAGTACTGAATTCCTACCGTTGTGCCTTTGGCCTTTATGAGCGGTTCTTACAATTTATAATTATTTAAATTTTTAACCCAGGGTGTTCAACATGTAAGTTATTACAAGCATTAACGCCCTAATACTGTCAATAGTGGGTTGACTCAAGTGAATTGCCAGTCTCACTGCTGTGCATTTTACACCAGCCCAAATGGGCGCTTGCAAACGAGTCCACTCTACCTCTGTCAAGTGATTTCTAAATAAATTCCCTTTTTTATTTTCAGCTACATAGATTGCCTCCGAATACTGAATAAGACATAATAATGCATTCCCAGACCTCTATCCTGTACTGGCAGATTAAAGCAAGTCACATTGCCGGCCTTTTAACAATAAAACAGTACATTATAGATAAAAATGTAATTATTATAATGAAAGAGTTGTTTATCAGGGTTATTATAAGATAGCTGATAGGACGGTATTGTCTGAGTATGGGCTGTCTGCCTCCATCATTGTTTTTGTCTCTTCCAAGGCCCCTAGACGGCGTCCATTAGCACCCATTCAACATATATTCCCACACCTTAGGACCATCTGGGGTATTCGGATGGAGTTTTTTGTTTTTTTTTAATATAATCCAAAGGGACATATGTGTTCTGAAAAATCGGACTCATGGATATAGAGATCATGGATCACAGCAAAAATTCTTACGCACAATTACATAAGGTTATTAAGCTTTATCTCGTAGTAGAGTGCACTACGACCATAATGAGCCATTGAGATGAAGATGGTTAGCCGTTGGGTGACAACAATTCAAGAACAAGTTGGGAATTAATTACGCAATAACGTTATCATGGTATTCCTGCATCCCTTAGGTTTTTGTTGCAAAAAAAGGCTACCAAAGAGCAAACCGAAATGTAGATCTTTCTGAAAATCTGACATTTTCTCTTATGACTTCGTATCGTAATGTCCTATTTCGCAAGCCGTTGAACGTCTCATCGCAGTCGAAGCTCCTTCTCTAACTAACTAAAGCCTTTTAGACTCACCTTCCTTAATGCTTAAGCGCGTTTCTTCCCTTCCTCCATAGGGAGGAAACCCGATTTTAATCTGACTAATCTGATAGGGCGAAGGTGATGAAACTGACAAAAGGCAAGGACGTAAAAAAGTGATGTGGTTTCTTCTACTAGTCTCCACCATTTGCAGGAATGTGAGTTAACCATTCTTATGGCAGGGAAATGTTTATTAAGCTGACTACACATACTCACACACTGCCGCTTTAATATACTTATTAAACATATTTTCAGGAAATAGAATACTTTAAGAAGAATGAAACATTCGCCTATCCAGTTTTTGTGGATTTAGATTTCGTCCTCCAATAGAGAATGTAATATGACGTTTATAGACATCACTTCACTTTTATGGTGTCCTCATTTCGTTAATAGGGAATTAAAATTGTTTTTTTTATTTTTATACTCTGCTTTATTTTCTTATTTGAACATAACAAATGTGTAGTTTTGAGGACGAATTATTACATCCTTTCTAATTTGTTTTTGTAATTAGCCATTAGCTTTGCCCTCTCGTACCTTTCCCATCTGACGAAGCGAATATTATGCTGTGGTGACAAAATTAGTGCCACTTCAATACTTTTTCCTTAAATGTACTATGGTTCACTTTTTTAGCATTCATACCAGTGATTTTCTCTCTTAATTTTCAGGAACTTTTCTAGAATTTCTGCGTTGACAATAAAATCCTAATTAGTCATTTCTCTATTCTTTTTTTTTTTTCCAAAAAGTACAATGAAATCAAACTATAGGATTTTTGTTGCATTTTAGTACGTATATATTTATACATATATATATATATATATATATATATATTTCTGCTGGAATTAAATCCCAAAGAAAAATGAGTTTATTGGCACTAAAATGGTTTTAATGTGTCCAAAACCACACTTCTTCTATGAAATATTCCCTACTCCCTCTCCCGTTGGATTTACTTACACGTGTCAACAAGAAAAAAATATTTTATTTTTATTTTTTGCTGCCTATTTTTTTTTTTGTTTTTTATTTATTTATTTCGAATTTACAACAATGTATAAGATACATTTCTAGTAAATTATTGCAAGATTATATGACATGAATGTACATGAGGTGGGAAGCTGCACAGTTGTAGTACCCACTAGACATGAGGTGGGAAGCTGCACAGTTGTAGTACCCACTAGACATGAGGTGGGAAGCTGCACAGTTGTAGTAACCACTAGACATGAGGTGGGAAGCTGCACAGTTGTAGTACCCACTAGACATGAGGTGGGAAGCTGCACAGTTGTAGTACCCACTAGATATGAGGTGGGAAGCTGCACAGTTGTAGTACCAACTAGACATGAGGTGGGAAGCTGCACAGTTGTAGTACCCACTAGACATGAGGTGGGAAGCTGCACAGTTGTAGTACCCACTAGACATGAGGTGGGAAGCTGCAC
>OX328127.1:60549342-60566842 GCA_946811695.1 Gonocerus acuteangulatus | reverse complement strand
CCTGTTCGTCTACTGCAGTACTTTGTCTGATGTCTTCGTGGCCGGGCAAATAAGAACTTCACAATGTACTGGAAGTTCTTATTTGTGTGATGTATTATTTCAAAAATTTCGCGTACTATGGGGTGTGTACTGTAATAGTCTTGTAGTGATTAAAATAATATGTATTTAATATGCATTGTTGATGTAATTATTTTATTATTATTATTCTATATCATTATTATATTTTTTTTGTAAGGGTATTTATACTTTTTGACTAAACAATACCTAAAAAAAAACAAAAAAAAAAACATGATAAATAAAAAAAAATAAAAATAAAAAAAAGCTACTTAAACTTAAAAAGAAAACATGATAAGAAAAAAAACAAACAGGAAAAGTAAAATAAAAAAAACAAAAAAAAAATGCTATGTAAAATTTGAAAAAAAGATAAGAAAAAGAAAAAATAAGGGAAAAAAATTATTAATTTGCTGATGTTATATAACTCAAGTAATCAGGTAAATTAATTTTAAACAGAGACATAGCTTACATATGTTTTAGTATAGTTACATGTGTAGAATATATATATATATATATATATATATATATATATATATATATATATATATATGTTAAAAAAACGAGCAAATACAGAATTCAACACTTACACGTACATACAACAAGGGCGAAATAACCAAAATGTTAATCGCCCCTAAACCCATAAATACCCACGACGTATATCGTTTCGTTGCAGTGTAACAAGTTTGGGCATTCTTTAACAAACGATTGGACGAGTTTGCTTACCAGCAAAATCGGTCAAATTAGAGATGGATCCGAAATCTTTATTATATTGAATCGAATCGATAAATCCTTGTTTGGAATATTGCGTCGAAGCAAGTACAATGCTGAATCGGATAAGCATGGAAATCTTTATATTGTTTTTTTTTTTTTTTTTTTTTTTTTTACCCTTAACACTTTCACTTTAGACTACAATTCACTACTAAACGCTTTAAAAACTTTGAAGCTATACAGAATGGTACATTATCTTGACAAGTCAATCTACGTGTGAGTAATCTTTCCTGATTTTTTTGTTTTCTTTTCTTCGCTTGATTTGATTTTATCGTGACTAATTAATGTAAACGAATATCGGGAGATAACGCGGTCATATTGATTGAACAAATGGGGCGGAGAGAGAGAGCAGTCTGATTGAAAAGAATGCTAATCATTAATTCACTCAAATGTCGACATGAGGAGAGAAAGTTTGTTTAAAAAGTAATAAAAACATGTTGATCCATCAGTGACAAGTATTTAGGCGATTTCAAAATCTTTCTAACCAAGTAATAAATTGTTTGGCAAAATACTTGACTTTCTCCCCTCGTTCTTCGGTTAGTAAATGTATCACCTATTCAGAATCACTTTATTATATATATATATATATATATATATATATATATATATATATATATATATATATTATTACGATATCGATATAAAGGTCTATAATTGGAATATGGATTATATCTTCTTCTTGGTATTTCCTCTTATAAGCATTATTATTCTAAGGGGTTAGGTCCGCCAGTAAATATACTGTTGTCATACCTGTCGGTGGAGACCGTCGTCACTGGCATCTGTGCGAGTACTGTGGGCGAGCGCTTTCGTCGTAAATGACGTATTTACGTCGAAAGCGCTCGCCCACAGTACTCGCACAGATGCCAGTGACGACGGTCTCCACCGACAGGTATGACAACAGCATTATTATTAGCTCAACATTTGTATTATTTCGATATTATTATTAAGTGGTATAGCGATGTTGGGTCTGAATATGTTTATTATCAAGTTGTTCCTATAATTCCGATATCGGTATTGGTATTCCATCTTATCAGTGTTAATATTATATTGTCAAATGTATGTAATGTATTATTGTAACGGGTTTGGTATTATCAAGATTTTATTTTTACACGGTGCATCTGCGTCTAAGCTCCTAGCGCCGGGCCATCTATACGTTGTCACCCTTGATAAACATCCATGGATGAGGTTGGAATTATTATAGTGGGGCCATGGCTGAAAGAACTCAAACTGCTACAGGCGGGACTCGAACCCGTTGTCTCACATGAGAATCCAGTGGCGATACCCGGATCCACGGCGAGACCCGGATTCTAGTAGTAGTATCCAGAAATTGTATTAATTGAATATTGCTTTTTATTTGTCTTAGTACCGGCATTGCAGGCTATCGTTTTGTCCCATTTTCCAAAGGACTTTCCCAAAATTACCATGGCCGATAAAGAGTTGGGTGATGTAGTAGACAACCTCTCCAAACTCAACAATCCTGGCAGTCCACTTGCCTCTGGTTTCGGCATCCCACTACTCTTGACAAAATCTCAGTATTTCTCTGCGGGCTACCCTCTAAGCAAATAATGTATTTACCATTTTTCGAGTGATCATGTTATTTTTATATTGGAATTACTAGTTCTGGAATGTAGCTTTCGCTTCATACCGAGTAAATAAATAAGATATATCCTCTTTTTAAAGGATGTTCTGCATTACATGAGCCTTACAATGGTTGCCCTGAAATTTCATTCGTCGCAAAAAAAGCATTTCCCATTTAAGGTTTAAGCCGAGCAAACCAGGTGGACGAGAAGAGCGGTGTAAGATGACACCACAAAGAGTTCCAGCTTGCAATCTTCTGAACCATCCTGTCTGCGTGCTGGAGATTTGTCTCAGGTCTTCAAAAGGATCCTCAAATCATCCACCATCTTGTCTTATCCGTTGTATCTGTGTCAGACTCTTAACATGAGCTTTTCGAACCCTTCTTTATTATTTATTGTGCATACAGAGGTTATCTTCAAACATTATCCAGAGACGATTCGTCAATGATCACAGGAGTATTTTGCTCATTTCGATATTCCTGAATATATCAACCTCTTTAAGGTTTTGAAAGTAAAAAAAAAAAAAAAAAAAAAAAAAAAAAAAAAAAAAAAAAAATCTATTTGATCCAAAAATTGTGGTTCATCGCGCTCCTATATATCGCAAGAGGTTCTATGCCTTTAATTATTCAAAATTTTGTTTTTATATAAATCGGCTAAGATTTAGGGGCTGTAGCCTTTTTTGAAACACGAAATGTCGATGTCGTTCGGCCCCACTGTGCGGTAGTGGAGTGTTGAGTTCGCCTTTCTTATCAGCCTTCAAATGGCAGTTTCCAGGCAGCTTGTTTTCATTCTTTGTGTATTTTGTGAGGGAAAGAAGGGCGAATTCAACATGAAAAATATACCTGTAGATTCTCTGAAGTGTCTAGATTCGGATGGTGGAAAAAAATTAGAAATTGCCCAGATGTTGAGTACGCCCTTCGTATCCGCAATGCCTCAAATAATCACAGAGATCTTGTTAATTTGTTTCAAGAGTCAACGACGTTTTAGCGATGACGTTGTTAATATATGAAATTTACACAATGAACAACACAACCACGTCCTTTTGATACGAGTGAGTAGTAATTCTTGAAGGGACCTTCAGAATTCGAAGCCGCATGCTCCATACCACACCTTGTTGAATTTACGAGCTTAGATAACGCTTTTCCTGCTTTGTCTGACAGGGTAGTAGAGAAATAGTCTGTACTTAGCTAGCCTAGACATTATGGCATAGAAATAGCTCATAACTAGCTTGACAAACCATGCGTACAAGATTCGCTCACTTGCACCTCGATAGAGGTGTGTAAGGTCAACGACCATATGTCCCACGACCATTTCTTTTCGTTCTTAGCTCAGATCCAATAAAAAAATATTTCTGATTCTTTTAGATCTTATATACTAAATGCTAAAATCAATCCTCGTTTAGATTTATTCGCATCTATGTATTTATACCGGAATCTTAACACGACTGAGCCGACTAGATAAGATAATACTTGAAAACATATTTTTTGTTATGTCACATTGAAATATATCATGACTGTTTTCAACTTATAGTTAGGTTACTTGATCTACTTATTAAGGTTGACCTGCTAAAGCAGTGAAAAGAATTTAAATTTTAAATTTCTGAATATACTCATGTACTAATTGTATTTATTTTTATTTCAGGTGAGTTTGAAATGTTCACACTTCAAATAGGATAGTCTGCAAATGTAAGTGACTAGAAATTTATCATTTATAATTTTTTATAAAATGAAATAGATCAATTTTCAAGCATGGTCTTAAAATGTTTATGATCTATTGACGGGGTTCGACTGTGTGGTATATAAATAGAAGTCCTGTGAATGAGAAATTATTGTACATCCGTGAGGCATGTTTTTTTCCCTTCTCATCGCTCTCAAGAAGGCTTGAATTTCAAGGCGAAACGTCGACAACAATAAAACGCAAAGAAGAACGTTTATTAAGATACCACGTGAATACCACGCGACGTCAATCGGATAAAAAATTCCTTAAAACTTCGAAACTATTAGTTTCATTCTATTAAACGGGGTTTTATCTTAATTTACCTCACTTTTTTTTCAACAGTAAAATGATTATTTTAGTAAAACAAAGTAAGAAAATGAGAAACGTACTGGTAATAATGTTTTCCTAGAGCGAATGTTGGGAAAGAAGCTGGAGTAATTTCCGCGTAGGATACTGTTAGGGTGCGTTTACACCTGATAGTTATTTCAGGAAATTTATGTCAGACAGAAATTGCGACTAGTGTAAACCATGAGCAATTTATGTCTGAGATATATATTTCTATCCCGAGCAATTAGTGTCGACACTTCTATACCGTCAGGTGAATACGCTGATTATAAAGAGAGAAATAAATGTCAGACAGAAATATCTTGGTTTCTAGCTATATTGCCGAAACTTCTATACCAAGCAGAATGGACTAGACAGGACATATATGTCTGAGTGTAAACAGGCCGGACATTTATTGCAAAGCGAGAACTGTCCTATACATATCCATGACATAAATGTCTAGCTATTTCTGTCCGTATGTAAACTTGCAAGAGAATATCTATCCGACACTTATATCGCGACATATATCGAGACATATATTTCCTGCCAGAAATATCAAGTGTAAACGCACCCTTAGTTCCCTGATGTGGCGTCTAAAATGTTACTTCCCTTTGAAATTTCAGTTTATATTTATCACAAAAGATCAAAACCTACCAATAACTGCGTCTATTTCTTCACTAATTAATAGCTCTAGGGTATGACCGAAAACGCGCTCAGATGACGCAGTTCCTTCGAATCGGACATTTTTTGGTTTTAGTTATAGAATTTGGTTTCTTGAGGAACGTTCGCAGTCTTGCCGTTTCTACAGAACGGAAGTTTATGCTCATAATGTAGGAAATATCTTATTATTTTCATGATATGAAAAGTATATACTTTTTATATTAGATTGTTGGATAAGTAGTTGATAATGTGAGTAGGATGCGTGGATTGTATATTGCAATGAGAACTAGGAGCAGGTCCAATCCCACCCCTTGTAAATGTTCTTTTTATCTTCATTATCCGGCTTAATTGGACTTGAGGCCATTGCAATCTCTCCCTTTCTCTCTTCTATCTTACACACCGTCCCGCTCAAATAAAACATAGACGTGTAAAAACACGCATTTTCCCCTCTTGACGATGAAATGTTTGTTTTTGCTTACTATTATCTAAAGTTAGTCATTTATTTTATTTTTATTTTTTGCTCTTCGGTATTTTTCTTTTATTTCCTTCCGTACAGAGTAGCTAACATTCACTGCTAATTAAAGCGAGCCTTGGGGCTTATCTTTTGCAAGTATTCAGAGAATTTACTTCAAAATGCACTTAATTGGAAATAAAAAGACCATTGTTACTTACATCTGCCTTGAGGCACTTAAATCAATTTAATTAAAAAATTGCAAGCCTTATGAGAAACAAGTGGGCTTTAATATTGTTATGTTCCATTTAGTTTTTGTTACCATTAAAGATTATCTCTGTCAGTGCTGTACGAAAATGAATTGATAAAACAAAAAGTCCGACTCGCAGGAACTGCGTCATCTTAGGGTGGTTCTGTTCATATCTCTAGTGCTATTAGTAAAGGAATAGAAGCAGTTATTCTTAGGGTTTGACCTTTCTTTAAAAATACACAATAAAATTTCAGAGACAAGGAAGTTTAAAGCCCCACACAGCAAATTTCAGAGACAAGGAAGTTTAAAGCCCCAAACAGCAAATTTCAGAGACAAGGAAGTTTAAAGCCCCACACAGCAAATTGACAGTATACTAAGTGGGAATGATTCGCACTCGGAAAACTCTTATTTTTGGTAGCGGTTTCTCATTTGCTCGCCCTCTTTAAAAAAAACAAACTAATTTTAATGATAAAAAAAAAATCAATTTATTTCCCGTTCAAAATAAGCTACATGCACTTATTTCTCCAATTAACATCGCCCCATCAAAATTAATTTTAAAAGCTTTTTGGGGGGAAGAATTGACTAAGTTTTCAGATAGCCTAATAAGTAGACCTTCTACTTACCACGATTTCCCAACCGTTTACGAGATATGTTAAAAATTATACCAAGATTTTTCTCACACGACACATTTTTTCGGGTCTGTTAATCATTTTTTTCCCTAATACTTCCTTAACGCCAAACGCAACCAAAATTTAGAAATCATATTAGTAGTCTACATGAATTTCAAACGCTTGGAACAAGTTTCAACTAAATCAATTGGTTCTGAATACTCAAACTGAAAATTAGTTCTGAAAAATAGTTTTAATAATAATAACTAATAATAATAACTTTTCCCGTAAACAGTTTCTCAAAAATATGGTTTAAAAATGGATTCATTCGTTTCCCTATGCTAGAGAGTTTATATAACGAGTAACTGAAAGCATGTACATTCGGAAATGTAAGCGTTAAGGTTTTTTTCGCGTACATTTCGCTCCAAAACCATGTTGCGGCGAACGGATATTGCTTGTTAACGAACTTGATCTTTTAAATTAGACTACAGATTTTTTTGTCGAATTCCATCAACATCGGACCATTGAGCCTGTGGGAGAGCGAACAGACAAATATATGCACAAATATGCGCCCGTTTTCATTATTTTATTAGAGGATGACATAATTTGTGATACTCCTTGAAACTACGGCACTGCATACCTTCAATGATGGATCTATTTCAGGCCCCATGGTATCAGGATCAAATATTATTTTAAATAAAAAAAAAATGTTCTCTTATCACAATCTTCGGATCAGTCTTGTACTCAACAGGCCTACCATTGTCAGAACAAACTAAATATTCTGTTATCAATTACGACTTGTCACATATATTTCTTTTGAGCATCCGTACATATGACCGTACAATTATTTGAACTTGACTTCATATGTATGCTTATGACATGTTATCTACTGGGAAAGATCTTGAATCTTTCCTTTGTAAACAGTTTTAAATACCATTCAGCAGTCATGTCATCATCATTTTCATTTTACCGTTTTCCGTCATTCATGATCTGGTTTTTGATCTCACGTGCTCTTTTATGTTCTACGATGTAGTTAAAGTTTAGTGCAGGACTCAGTAATCCATATAAAGAAAATAACACATGCAAAGAGATGTGTTAGCAATATCAAATTACGAGATTAAACTGGATTCGAACCACTAAACCGAACAAAAGCAAAGACCCATTTATAGAAATTTATTCTACGTTTTTTTTTTGTTTTTTGGGGGTTTTTTTTTATATAAACATATAGTAGTCCAATACTATTTTGTGTAATGTTTTTTAAATGATCATTTCGGTTTTATTATTTTTCTTAACCTACATTGCGAAAAGTAACTTATGCTATCGATTCATTTAGTTTCTGGTACGTTTTACATTAAAAATTATAGAGCCATTTTATATATAATAAATTAAAATTATGGAGATATTCAATTTTTTCGTCCCTAGAAGGGTTTGAATTCTATTTCGGGTTTTATAGAATAAAATCTGTTTGCCATGTTTTCTAAACTTCAAGAGCTTTAGAAGGGAAAACCCTTTCAGGAGGGTTGATTAATTTTTATTTATATATATATATATATATATATATATATATATATATATACATACATACACATACACAGTGACGTGCGTACGTTGACATCATTTAGTAAAAACATTCTATTACCTACTTTAGTAACAAGTAAAAAAAAATTCTTCAGATGCCTAAATACATTAGGTAAATTTTTTATTAGAAAATTAATATTTTTTATGTTCTAATAATGTTTAGACTTTCAAAAAAACATAAATAATTTTTTTGCAGGTCCAGTAATAGAAATAATTCGTGCCCATGTTGTTTATGTCAGTAATTCGACTAACTAGTCTATACTTAGTGTTAAAATCGTATTTATGAATTCGTTGGGTTTGATCAAAAGTAAAATCAAAAAACAAAAAACACTATGATTCAGTTAATTCTAATGCAGATTAGATCAAACAAATATTTTTTTAAGAAAATTGAGTCAAATGAGTCTGAAAAGTTATAAATGCGTGAAAAAACTAAATTGCCCTAGAAACATTAAACGCATATTTCAGCGACAAAAAGAGGTATAAAATAATGAGAAATATACCAAATTACTCCCAAGGGGGAATATTTTTCAACTTTTACTTTAACTGATCATAAAGAAGATAATAATTTGTACTAAAATGTTTTTTTCATTTTTTTAATTAACACCATCTGTTATATGCACCCGTTTTCAAACATTTTACTGCCAAATACATAGCAAGAGCATGAATTCTTTTTTCATATTTATTAAAGAAAATTTATGTTTTCTTCTACAATCATCTTTAAGACGGAAGTATACAGTTCGAAAAAAAATATTACAAGCCCCTCCGGGTTGGTTGGAGGCTAAAGAGAAATCCAGTTAGGCAGTTAAAACCGAAAACCAAAATTTATGATCTCGTTTCACCCATTTTCTTCCGTTACTTTTTGTGTTCCGAAAGGCAGACGCTAATAATTTCACACGTTTACAATCTACGTTTATTCAATAGTCTTACTAAATGATCAAAATAATTGAACGTCTAATGCTACCGAATTTAAAAAAAATCCTATATAGGAGTTGATTTATTTGAAGAAAAAAAAATCCCGCAAGGATTATAAATACAATATAGCTTAAAGTCTAGATTCATTGCAAAGACCACTCAAAACGTTGAGGTTAGGAATTAAAGCTCAAAATGCAGTCTCAAAATCAGGATTTATTAAGATTAGCGATGCAGCTACATTTCGATGATCATTCCCAAGCTTAATTGAATGGGTCGGGGAAAAATAGTGCCAAGCAACATTTTTACAAAACTTAACTGCAGCTGCTATATGTTGGATATTATGTGGGACTATCAGTTGAAATGGTTAGAGGCAAGAAGATTAAGTAGCATACAGAGCTTGTAGTCATATTTTAGTAGCATTTGCACCATAGACTGATAGTCCCACATAATATCCAACATATAGCAGCTAGAGTTAAGTTAAAAATGTTGCTTGGCACTATTTTGCCCGAACCCCTTCAATTGATATGTTCCACAAACATGCTCTCATTAACATTATGTTCGTCTAAATAGAGTGCATTATATAATTATTCATAAGTCTTACCACAAGGTCTCTTAATCTAAAAATAGTAAAAAACGTGGTTTGGATTAGGTTTTTCATAAGTTTAATTTTATTTATTTTGCTTCCGTCTATGTTAGACATTAATTTTATCATCAATCAATTTAGCTTGAGAAAGAACATGTGATTGAAATGTAGCTCCATCGCTAATCATAATTAATCCTGATTTTGAGACTGTATTTTGGGCTTTAATTCTTAACCTCAACGTTTTGAGCGGGCTTCACCCTGAATCTATTAACTCTGCAGGAGAGGCATTCTTTACCTGCTTAGTGTTGATTTTTGGCCGTGCAGTGATACTTTCTGATGTCTCACCTCGAGAAGCAGTTCTTGGCAGACCGGCTTAACGTCATAAGTGCGCTTCTCTGTATAAAGGTTGTGTAGCTCCTAATGGAAGAAGATAAACCGTGAGCTTTAATGACTGTATTATGTCAAAAAAAATTAGCATATACAGCCTATCGCTAGTTAAGTTAGTTTCAGAGAACATTTAAGAAAACAAAATTCATTTTAAAGTAAAGATGGAATGGTTGGGATTCGGCTAAAGAAACCTCAATACGATTTTTGTTAAAAAAATCTATATTTAGGACGTTTCGGCTGCTCATTGGTAGCCTTCGTCAGCTAAAATGACAAGAAAAACAGAAATTAATACAGAAAAAAGTTTATAATTGGGATAAGTAACAGAACTATAAATACAATTAACTTATTATAAAAGAACAAATTGGTCTTAAATTCTTAGAATGAGTTCTTAGAATGAGTAGAATGAAAATCTATAGAAACATAACAGAAAAAGAAGAAAAAAGGCTATTTTATTGAAGTTTATATAAGTAAATAGGTGCTAATAATAATATTAATTAATTTTAACAAAGAAATAAGTAATAATAATTTTGTTAAAATTAATTAATATTATTATTAGCACCTATTTACTTATATAATCTTCAATAAAATAGCCTTTTTTCTTCTTTTTTTGTTATGTTTCTATAGATTTTCATTCTACTCATTCTAAGAATTTAAGACCAATTTGTTCTTTTATAATAAGTTAATTGTATTTATAGTTCTGTTACTTATCTCAATTATAAACTTTTTTTCTGTATTAATTTCTGTTTTTCTTGACATTTTAGCTGACGAAGGCTACCAATGAGTAGCCGAAACGTCCTAAATATAGATTTTTTTAAACAAAAATCGTATTGAGGTTTCTTTAGCCGAATCCCGACCATTCCATCTTTACTTATCACCTCGACGGCTAACTATCTAATCTTCATGAAGAATTCATTTTTGTAGCCTTACGTATGTACATTAATATTCCGCGATAACACCGCTGACTAACATCCTGTGTAGGTCAGCTGCGGTGGCCTTGTGGGTCAGCCTGACCATTTGGTTTATGTGGGTCAGGAAAAGGTTGAAAGTCGAATCGGGTCTTGTTTCAGGTCCCCTGACTCACGGCCCGGAATAAGAGTACACAAGGACTTTAAGGTGAGACATACTCGCTGTGTATCTTATTTCCCTCTATGAATATTTATAGGCCGCTCTTTTTTATTGGCTACAATCGTCAATGCAATAAATATCCAGGGAGTGACGCGGTAGATGCCCTTTTGAAGATATTTCTCTAACAAAAGGAGTGGAAGACTTGCGAAATATATGCAATAACATAATGTCGACTGTAAACCTTTACAATATTAAAGTTTATTTTCAGCATGAATTTGTTATTAGCGCATAACAGTAGTTATGGCATGAATTAAATTATTCGGAGAAATATCTCTTTCATCTGCATAATCAATTTACCAAGGATTTTAGGAATGGTGAAAATTGAGATATAAGAAGGTTTCAATTTAGTTAACATTTCTGCCCGATGACGCAAATGGAAATTGCCAGCTAGAAAATTTCACATTTCAGAAGAAGTAGATCACGAAAATAATTGAAACAGAAATATATTTTCCTGTTCAAGCAGGCTCAAAACTTGAATGATTTTGATGAACTTTCGCACAAAAATACGTAGTCTCAAATGAAAGAACAAGGTCGTTCCGCTTACTGGAACGCTGTGTTTTTTCGGTTATTTTCAAAAAGATTGCCATTCGTCCAAACTAAAACTTAAGAATGTTGGTTACGTTTGATCTTGAGGAAGTATTACGGAAAAAAAGTCCGACTCGCAAGAACTGCGTCATCTTAGCGCGGTTCCCTACATCTCGAAGAAATAGAATAGATTAGGCATCACAAATCACAGGAAACTGACAGTAGCCAACTTACACTGAATAATACGGATAATTCTTAATCCTCATTCTTGGGGAAGGCTGAATAAGTCAATACAATTATGTACTGAAAACATACTCACTCTACGACTACTGGACAGAAGGCTCTATTTCGAACCAAAAATTGGTTGTCATTTTAAGTTTCTTTTGTTTTACTAGCAAATTCATTTTACCGTTATAATCAACTGTAAATATGTGCTTCATGGCAAATAAAATTCCATTCTCTCGAGGGTAAAATCTTTATATAAAATAAGAAATAACGATAACTTCAGTTGTAGGCTATGCGGAAGGTTATATAGATAGGAGAATTAAAAACAAACTTATGTATACGCCATCATGATTACCACAGCTACTCCAAACTTATTACCAATACCTTTCACTGTTTCTTGGTTATTTTACTAAAATACTAATTTCACTGATAAATGCAATTTAAAACAAAAAACAACCAATTAAAAAGTGAGATAAACAAAGAAAAAATACCGTTCAAAACAAACACTTTTTAAGTTTTAAGCACTTATATCTCTGATTGGCGTTGCCCCATCGAATATTGCTTCAGAACCTTTTTTGTAGAGAATGTAGTAAGCATTCGAATGTTCACCTTCCACTCACCACGATTTCCCAACCGTTATCGAGATATTTACGAAAAATGTATGAAGATCCGAAAACTTTTCATGTCTATTAATAAAATATTTGTTTGGTCGCCCACATTGTGGTGCTCCAGTAAATAAATGATATGTAACCGCGTACCATGATTTAGAAATCAGGAGAAGAAAAATAAAGATTTTTACAAATAAATATTTCTCAGCTGAGGAGATATAAAGGTCCCAACCTCCCAAGATGTGGCAGGAGACAAGATGATATTCTGTCTCTCACCTACAACCTCCTTCTTATAGCCTGCATTTTAATACGCTTCGTTAGACGTGTCTCGGCGTCGTTTTATTCCAGCACGCCATCTATAAACCTTCTTCACATCAAGATGGACTTACAAACGAACGTCAAGTCCCCTTATTCCTGTCGTGTAAGCAATACCGCCTCATTCCACCGGCGGATTTGAATTCTCTACTGTGGTTTATCTCTTCAATCTGGTAGTTGTATGAAATTATGTGCCCGTTTTTACCTTAAGGTATCTGTATCGCTTTAAGCATTTCAAGTAACCTCAGCAAGGATTGTGGCGTGTCTGTTTTTTTTTTGGTTGTATTTAGAAAATTAAAAAAAAAAAATCATTATTTGTAGCGTTGGACGTTTAAAGCGATTACCCTTCAAGCTCAACTGGAAAACATCTCGTTAAATTCTCTACTTACCAGAAAGTTAGCATTCATATGACATTTTTAAAAAGTAAATAAAAAAACGGCATTCCTCCACAAACCAGATTCATAAGAAAATAAGACAAGACTCCTTTATTCTATAGACTTCACCTCCCGTACAAAAAAAAAAAGAAAAAGAAAAAAAGAAGAAAATATAAAGTTTTAAAGTTGAGAAGGAATGTGGCCTGAATCAAAAGAAAATCTATTTCAACATCATAAAGAGGATAAACTGAACTTTAACTTATCAATAGATTTTGTCCATTTAATAAATAAATAAATTAAAATGAAGAGAAGAATGAAGAACAAGAAAAAGAAGAATTGATTACTTGTTTACGACTTCTTGTTTCACACCACGGCGAATTTTATTATTCGTTTCTTTTATTATTATTTTACGATTATTTTAAAATCTATTAATACTACTTTCCGGCATTTACATTTTTTTTTGTTATAATTCACATTTTTATTTTTATTTTACTGGTTATAGTTTATTTAGTAGGTAATATAAAGAAGCATTCATATAATGTATCAAATGATCAGACGCATTACGATATATCTAAAAAAAACAATATACAAAACTCTACATCTCCACTGATAATATATATAAATATATTTTTTATTTCCTTAAGCTAAACGTAACAAAAAATATAAGTATCAATGTCTGGACGAACGTAAAACGTTTGGAAAAAATATTATATATTTCCACTTATCGCATAAAGGGTTTAACAAATAACCTTGAAAGTTATTTTTATTATACAAGACAAACTACCGATAAAAAGAGTACCTGCCAGCTTTTTAACGCAACACCATAAGCACTTATATAATTAAGCATTTCGCCAAAATAACAGTGCTTGCTGATGAACGTGATCTGTCGTTTTAAACAAAGAATTTATGTTTAAAATTTCATCAAAATTGGTTTATTTTCCCTTAACGATAAATATATATTTCCCTATAACTGAAAAACACTTGTATTTTTTTTTTTTTTTTTTTTTTAACTATAGATTACTAACTGAATTCGAAACTTGGGCGCACACTAAAGATTTTACCTTCTAGTGTCGTGGTTTGAGGGTCCGAGTCAGGGTACCAGACCGTCCGTGAGCACACGCAGATTTTAATGGGGGCTTGCCAAGGAGAAAATCAAGGGGCCGGAGTATAGTACTTACCATGCGATCTCCCTATTGTTCAGAATGAGATACCTCTACAGTATCAGGACCTCTGGGCCCTCGTGGCTTTTTACGGGACTGATTTGTTGTTAGTTGCTTCAGATCGCGCCATAGTGTCATCGTCAATAGTGGTAAATTTTTAACAATTCATAAAAAAAATCGTTGGTCAATCTCTTAAAAAATATTCTACAGCTCCCAAATGCACCTTGCTTGAATTCTAAATAAATTTCGAAAGTTGTTCATTGTGAAGTATTTAGGCACAATTTCGGACAGAGGGATTGGTCGCCACTCCTCATGAGAAAAGCGCCTCTCTCCCAACGTTCGGACGTGAGAAAGCCATTGTTTTGGGCGTCCCGCATGGACATCAGTTAGCCCCATTGTTGTATACGTCATGAAAGTCATTTCAAAGAGGTTGATGAGGGGAGGTTAAAAGAAAATAAAGCGTTTTCTTCCTGTCGCTATGAATCTGTTTGACGTTTCCTGCGGTGTCTTGAGTATAAATTTCAAACCCTTAATAGTGCATTTGCATAATCCTTTTTGTTGCTCTTTCTTATATGTCCGTTGACCTTTCGTGGAGGCGATTCAGATCTCAGGCCAATTATAATAAGAGCATCCTTTTTGTGAAGCAAGGCCCTGAATGGCTTTGGATTTATTGCGCTTCTCCGCAGCTGGAACGATTATTAAATACTAATGATAAGATCTGATCTCTCGCGAATGTTTCTCTCATTTATATGTCAAAGTCCATCTCTTATTCGTCCATCTCCTTCTAAATTACAAGAACCTTCAAGGATTACACATTTTTTGCTATAGCTTTAACTATTTATATCATGGAAAAGGCGACTCTAAGAAAAAATGGAAAAATAACAACGAATTAAAAATTTTCAGGGACTTATAGTTTTTATGCTAACTGTTGAACTTCAATTTCCTCTCAAATTTTTCTAATACGAATAAAAAAAAAATGTTTTATTAAAATCCTAATAATCTGGAGGATGGATATTCTTTCGAAACCCTGAAAGGAATTTCATAGCTTAATTTCATGAATTTAATAATAGTATTATATAATACTTATAGTATTTAATAGTTTGACTTTATAGTACTTACAGTATTTTATAGTAATTGTAGTTTTTTGTATTAGTATTATATAGCACTTACAGTACATATTTAGTAGTCGTATTATGTAGTACTTGTAGTGTTTAATATGAGTATTATATATTAGGAATTTAATAGTAGTTTTTTATAGTCACCCGCAATTCGATTTAATTCCATTGACTGAAATGAAAAAATTGATGGTTTTAAAATTTTACTGTGCCCAATAGCTGAATAGCCAAATATAGGAGTTTTAATGATTGACAACTTTGCATTGTACTTACAAAGCATATCAGATCCATTTCTGAATTCGATGTTGTATCAACTCCATCCAATTTTGGCCCGATAAGTCCAAAATTGGAGGGAATCTGCACAATTTTAAGTGATGTAGCTGCTTCCACTCGGATCTGTTCTTTATCTCCTTGAAAATGAGCTTGAAAATTTGAAACTTTGGCAAAAATATAAACTCATTTTTATTACAAAATTTGCTTTTATAAAATAAGAAAAATACGAAATAACTTAAACTACCTCCTAATTTTATTGCGGCCGATCAAATCACATATACTGCACACTTTTCTTCAATTATCATTTATTTAGCACTACATGTTTCAAGCCCAAATGACGCCTTTTCAGGAGCACTTAAACTAAGAAATTACAGCCTTAACCTAAGAGTACTTTCTACAGGCAGGGCAATGTCTAGACTGATAAGATTAATCATGGCTACTCTAAATCAGATGTTTTTATTCGATTCTATTGTATTGGGGTAAATGTTTTGTGTCAAGTATTGTCTATTACATTTTAAAAAATTGAGAGGATATTTAATTTCTTAGTAAAGCCGGCCATTCAGGTTCAGATGAGTACGACCTATGGTCCAAATTCCGAAGTTGGGCCACAAGTCGGATAGTAAATGGGCTTGTTGGAAGTCTAGTTGGACAAGTCGGAACATTTAGACGGACGACTCCAAGGTCCGACTTCCGACTAGCGACGGAGTTGGAGCGTGAGTGGTGGAGTCGGATCAAAGTTGTCCAACTTAGTTCAGTCAGTGCTTGAAATTGGGGCAACTTTGGTCTCCTCTCGATACATTTTTTGGCTCGTGAGTGACGTACACAGTCCTGAAAACATACTAGGACTAAAGTTGGAGTGCAAGTTTGATCGCAAGTTGGATAGCAAGTCGGAGCATGAGTGGAGTAATACTGCAAATTGGAACTTGAATGGTCTGCTTAAGTAACTTTTTCATGTTTTAATTATGAATATATTCTATTTTATTTTTTTTAGGGATTCCCCTCCTTTTATAATATTTTTACAATGTCAATATTATAAATTGATAAATAGTGTCTCCATCTTATAATATTATTCAAAGTACCTTGTGAATAATTTTAATGACATCCAGTCAAGTGCCATACCAATTTGAATTCACATGCGTTTATAAGGCTATAGATCTATATATATAAAAATCACGTGTCTGTCTGCTTTTCTGGTTGTATGTTTTTCTGTTTGTTCCTTATACAAATCTACACCGTTTGACCGATTTTGACCAAGCTTGGCACACAGGGAGGCCTTGATACGAGAAATCTCCTAGGCTAGGTCAAAATAGTCAAATTTCAAAATTTGGTCGAAAGGTCAAAAGTTTTGTTAAAAAAAAATTGCCTACACTGAACCATTCAGATTGTGACGGCCATTTTGAATCGACAGCCATTTTGAATAATGTCTCAAATTTATTTGTTGATGTTTCTGATAATTAATGTAGTGCAGTTTATTTCAATTTTATTTCAACAGTCACTGTCTAACTAAGGAGCGCTGGCTATTCTTTGATAAGAGCTATCTACTCGCAGGCTCTTCTACTGGCCTCTGTCGGCTGTTAGATGAAGTGCTGTTGTGCTGGCCTCTGCCGGTTGCATTATGAACTAAAACAAATTCACATCGGTTGGCCGATTTTCGTAACTGGGTATAGACAGACTAGGTATCAAGTAGATCTTGATACGGGGAGAGTCATAGACTTAAAGTAGGTGTAGCATGGCACACTGGGTAACAGCTAGTTAGATATAAAAGCATAAAAGATGATTCTCTCGAAGAGGTGTGATGTTGCATGCAGCCCTTTAAAAGCGGATAGAAAGGTTGGGATGACGGCTTAAGGCCGGAGCGTGTTTCACGGCCGGTAAGGCCGTCTTCAGGTGAGTCTGCACTATTCCGGCATAA